>CAUEHT010000117.1:0-23030 GCA_958510875.1 Endomychus coccineus
GTGGCCCCTTTCATCAAGAAATATCTCAAATCTGCCGTCGCTTCAGGATCTCTCGTACAAACGAAAGGCAAAGGAGCTTCCGGTTCTTTCAAACTCGCCAACGCCACTTCGGCCGTATCGACCGAGAAGGGAGCTGCGGCGAAATCGAAGAAAGTGCCTTTAAAAAAGACTACGGCTGCGGCCAAATCGGCCAAGAAAGCCACCGTTTCGAAAACGGCCAAGACTCAGGCCGAAAAGAAAGCAGCGTCAACCCCGGTGAAAGCAAAGAAACCGGCCGCGGAAAAGAAAGTGGCCAAAGCGAAGACTCCTTCGAAAGTTAAGAAATCGAACAAGTCGCCGACGAAGAAGCCCAAAGCACCCAAACCGAAGACTGCCAAAGCTGTCACGACATCTACGAAAGCCAAAAAGGCCGCTTCACCGAAAAGGAAAAAGTGAACGACCGGTATCGTAGTACTTCCTGAAAGCTACTACATGAATACTTCAAACGTACAATGGCCCTTTTCAGGGCCACAACTACCATAAAACAGAAATTTCCACTTTTAACGACCTGTCGTTGATAGTACTTCTAAAGATACTTTTCACAATGTGCCTGTCCGAATAATATAAGAAATTTGAATTTACAGCTCTGTTGTCTCGACAAGCGCAATGTTTCGTTTCTTATAATTTCCGCATAACGAAGCTATTTCATATATCAGGCGGATTGCGTCCCGTAAAATATCTAAATTGAAGATATAAGAATTCTCACGGCAGTATATATGATATGAAATTATTTAACGAATCTTACTATGACGATACCTGTATCTTTGGAACCTTTCTACTCGTCTCGTAGAAACGATCTTTCGATTTTACTTACTATTCTCATTTTCTACTCTTCTTCATGTTCGATTATCGACGTTCCTTTTGGAACTTATAAATTTGATACGATATCGATTAGGTCAACGATATTATTTCGAGTGACGTGAAAATAGAAATCTCGACTATTAATTCGTATTGTGGTTCTGAAAAGAACCGATTCGTTATTTTTAATTCAGCGTCTGCATTCCGTCGATTGCTTAGGCCCTCTCTCCGCGTATACGTCTTGCCAATTGAATGTCCTTGGGCATGATCGTCACACGTTTGGCATGGATGGCACACAGATTCGTGTCTTCGAAAAGTCCTACTAGATAGGCTTCGCTTGCTTCCTGTAAAGCCATTACCGCGGAACTCTGGAAACGGAGATCCGTCTTGAAGTCCTGAGCGATTTCCCTCACGAGACGTTGGAACGGTAATTTACGGATGAGCAGCTCGGTACTTTTTTGATAACGACGAATTTCCCGGAGGGCGACTGTGCCCGGGCGATAACGATGAGGCTTCTTTACACCTCCGGTGGCTGGTGCACTCTTGCGGGCGGCTTTTGTCGCCAACTGTTTACGCGGAGCCTTGCCTCCTGTACTCTTACGAGCAGTCTGCTTGGTACGGGCCATCTGATTGTTGTAGCTGGTTATAAAATTATAAGTTGTCGCTGATTTAACTAGCGCCGGTCGATCCTCGTCCGAGCTCAATTCCAATATTTGTGTTAGATCACAGGGTCTACCTCGCCTTAAATAAGTTTCCCGGTTCTCCGTTGCTTTACCGAGCTACTTCATTCGTTGGATATTTCGCGGAGAGGCGTGGCCTAACGCGCACTATTTAATAAATTCCAGCTTGACAAACGGGCCATTCAGTCGGCGCTTTCCGTTCAACTACAACGTTACATTCTACTCGTAAGAAATATATTAGAAGATGACCGGTCGTGGTAAAGGAGGTAAAGGTCTGGGCAAAGGTGGAGCCAAGCGTCATCGCAAGGTGCTTCGTGACAACATCCAGGGCATCACGAAACCAGCTATCAGACGGTTGGCCCGACGTGGAGGTGTCAAACGTATCTCCGGACTCATCTACGAAGAGACGCGAGGAGTTCTGAAAGTCTTCCTCGAGAACGTTATCAGAGATGCTGTCACTTACACGGAACACGCCAAAAGAAAAACTGTCACCGCGATGGACGTTGTCTATGCGTTGAAACGTCAAGGACGGACTCTATACGGCTTCGGAGGTTAATAGGGCCGCTATTTACGACGATAACAAAACACAATCGGTTCTTTTCAGAACCACAAACATTTATAAACGAACTTTCCTCCAATTACCTGAGCCTTAGAAGATGTATTGCATTCAATTGAGTTATTCTTAATATGATATACATTCACAATGCGGTGTCAAATGTGGAATATATCCGTACATTTCGAAGTTTCACATTGTTTAAATAGTTAATAGGAGACGAAATAGTACATAACAGAGTTTGAATTACATACATGTCGAGAGATGTCACCTGATTAGTTGTGTATCCTTATTACTCAACCTCGCTATAAGTTGTATAAAGCATCGTAAATAAATGTTAATGTGAGGAATTTATTGCGATCGGATACGTATTTCATGATACGAGAAATTCGAATAACGCCATCGGAGTTTTTTTCCTGTTTCCGCTCGGGTGCATTGGTGTAAATACTTGAACTGTCAGAAATACGAATTGGATGATTTTATTTTAGATAAGTTATTTTCTCATTTCAAATATTCATTTAAAATTATGGGTTATTCAAAGTCATGCTCATGAGGGAGAAAGGTATGAATATATGTTTCGACTAAATGTCATTATCGGAATATGTTGTCGAACCTGTCAAGTTGTTCATACACTTCATTACAACCTCATTAGATTGAAGATTTTGCAGATTTTTTATCTGGTGCTAATTTGACACTCGTATTCAAGTTTATGATCTCGTACTAGAGATGTTAAGACAATCCATCTCAAGCAGAACCCTGATTAAATGCATTTAAAATCTTAATAGTGTTATGGGCGCGGATAATTGATTGTGCATAGTATTAACAGAAGAGAAGTAGTGTTTCTTGTGATTTGTTTGATTCAATCGGATGAGTTCTGAACTAGATCGAAACGTAACTAAAACAAAATGATTGAACGTACGAACAGTACATTCATATGTAATCTCTCTAAATATGATCCATCAGGTTTATTTACGAATCACATGTCGGTGAAATTGCTCTAAACATCCTCAAAATAATAAGATCATAACGAATGAAACACATTGCTAATTTTAAAGTACCTATATATTATATTTTATTAATAAACATTTTGTGAATTTTATATTCTTGTTAAAGTGAATCAATGAATTATTTTTATAGAGTAGATGTTCATTCACGCGTTATTCCGTATCTTGTTTTCTACTGAAAGATGTCCGTTTTAGAAGAATATCCTTA
Organism: Endomychus coccineus; assembly: GCA_958510875.1. Taxonomy (NCBI): domain Eukaryota; kingdom Metazoa; phylum Arthropoda; class Insecta; order Coleoptera; family Endomychidae; genus Endomychus; species Endomychus coccineus. The sequence continues at coordinate 3,283 of CAUEHT010000117.1, forward strand.
ATATTCTCTTATTTTAAATTTATTGTTTTTTTTTTAGGTTAGAATAGGTTATGCGTTAATACACCTAATTTGCAATTTTTTCATTACTAGATTCGAGTTTTTTGATAAAAGTTTATTTTGTAGTAGTGACAATCTAATATGTACACAAAAAACTACGTCAAATAGTCGTGTTAACCTTATCACAATCTATTTTCGTTGAAATTAACGATATTAAAAAGTAAATCTAACAAGAAAGCATTGAAAGTCTAACTAGTTGTTGATGTAACTAGATTGTACTTTTGTTACAGTAACATTCTCGCATGGAAAAGTAACTGTATGAAACAGTTCAATTGACCATACATATAGTTCATTTAGCAAATTCAGTTTGTTGGAACTATCGATATAAAAGTCAAGTTTGCAAGAATGTATCGAAAGTGAAACTAGATTTATGTTGTTGCTGTATCTAAATGAAACGTGGCCCATACATATTCACTGTTGTTCAGCTAACTATCTTTTAAGGAAACGTGACTATATCAAGAAATACTTCTTCTAACAAAATAAATAACCATTTGAACAATTTGGTTTCGTTAGAATAATTTGTCTAAATAGTCATATTGGCTAGAATATAGTAGCTCAATTTCAACAAGATTAACATTGTTGATGTAACTGGAATCAGTTAACTAGGCAACATTTGTTCACGTAACTACACATCTGGCTGGATGTGCCCATATTAAACGTAAGTCTTGTCAAAATTCTGGTTACTCCAACAAGATTTTTTTTCAGTGTAGCTATTAGAATTGCTCGTTCGATAATATACCCGTCGTTTCCTTTCATTATTACCGCCGTGAAGCATTCTCCTATTCAATTGTTTTACCTTATTAAAACCATCAGAGTACATAGACAGTCGATTATAGGATTTTCGTTAAGTACTATTTGTGGCCCTGAGAAGGGCCGATGATGATACTCTCGTTGGAAGAGTTGATTTATGCTTTCTTTTCGGTTTTCTTGGGCAGCAATACTGCTTGAATGTTAGGCAAGACTCCGCCTTGTGCGATGGTCACACCTGACAATAGCTTGTTCAATTCTTCGTCGTTGCGGATGGCCAATTGCAAATGACGGGGGATGATCCTTGTTTTTTTATTGTCCCGGGCTGCGTTACCGGCTAATTCCAAAACTTCGGCGGCCAAATATTCCATCACTGCGGCTAGATAGACCGGAGCTCCGGCACCTACTCGCTCGGCATAGTTTCCTTTACGTAATAATCTGTGGATACGTCCGACGGGAAATTGGAGTCCGGCACGACTTGAACGAGACTTCGCTTTTCCCTTGACTTTGCCTCCTTTACCTCGGCCTGACATAGTTTTTATCGTTTGTAGTAACAGTTGCCTGGAAGAATGTTGCGCGTTCCTCGACGAGCTGCTGATATGTGCACTCTTCTTGCTTTGCAGCTTGGTATTTATAACCGTTCGACGAACACCAATCGCGTCACGAGAACGGCGACGGCTCTAGGGGCGGAGTCTAGCTTGTAGCACGCTTTCATTTAAAAGCGTGTCGCGGAAATTTGTGCTTCCAGTTGTCGTTCTACTCTCATCGTTAGACAGTTATAATCATGCCACCCAAGACCAGCGGAAAGGCGGCTAAAAAAGCCGGTAAGGCCCAGAAGAACATTTCGAAGACTGACAAGAAAAAGAAAAGGAGGAGGAAGGAAAGTTACGCGATTTACATCTACAAAGTATTGAAACAAGTCCATCCCGATACTGGAATTTCAAGTAAAGCCATGAGTATCATGAACAGTTTCGTGAACGATATTTTCGAGCGAATCGCGGCCGAAGCCAGTCGTTTAGCTCACTACAACAAGCGATCCACCATAACGAGTAGGGAGATTCAAACGGCCGTTCGTCTTTTGTTGCCCGGTGAACTGGCAAAGCACGCGGTCTCCGAAGGTACCAAGGCTGTTACTAAATACACCAGTTCCAAGTAACGAGTTACTTGCACAGCGTCAAGTTCTACAGAAAAATCGGTTCTTTTCAGAACCACAATAAATTTATTTACGAACATTATCCCTTTCTACCGATATTACATATTCGACACTTTCAGGCTCAATCCCAAGTCCGTATGGCTGGATGAGATTATACAATAACTATGTTTGTTGATCGCTTCACCCTGTTCCAAATGGCTTATAAAGTCGTTCCTTTAAGTCAGCTCCGAACCCGGATTGATAATTAATTGGCTAGAGCTGCATATGGCCCTCCACGACGACTATCACTCTTGTCGATTGTTTGTCAGCAAGAGCTATACAAATTTCCCTTGTTACAAGGTAGATTGTCTCTTCCAATAATCTCGTAGAAATGATCATGTATGTTGAGGATCTTGAGACGTAATTTCTATTTCTACGTCTGCTCGTTCCCTTAGTGAACATCCTACACTTGCATACTGCTATACTTTTATCAAATACGACATAACGTAACATTCAATTGACGTGACAGAATCTCGTCCTCTGCTTGAGGATGCAATATGCTTTACTGAGGGATGTATATATATGTGTGTGTGTGTGTGTGTGTGTGTGTGTGTGTGTGTGTGTGTGTGTGTGTGTGTGTGTGTGTGTGTGTGTGTGTGTGTGTGTGTGTGTGTGTGTGTGTGTGTGTGTGTGTGTGTGTGTGTGTGTGTGTGTGTGTGTGTGTGTGTGTGTGCGTGTACATGTTGCGGTTCCGAAGGTCCGTCTTTTACAATTTCGAACATTACTACGGAATTCTCGTTGTCCCCAGTTTAAACTTGTCTTGATTTTCCGTGTGTACACCCTCGCGGAATTGAATTTCACACTCTTGACATTCCTAATTAATTTTCGATCAACAGTGTCGTTTGTCACTCGTTCTCAAGCGTTCTGATATCTGGAAAGACTTTACTTCTGTTCAGCTTTCTTTCTCCGCTACTTCGTTCCGATCGACTCTTACCTAATTTTATTTAAAGTAGCCTTTCAGATTCGCTTCCGGTCGGTTATACGTATTTGAAGTTTGCTTGCGACGTGTCGCAAAGTTCTACTTCCGAATTTTCCGAACGACCGTGGGACCTGACGTTAGGAAAATAGGTGAGTGGTCGAGGTATATTTTCGCATATCGAAAACACCGCGGCATAGTTCCTTTAATTCGATCATACCGAGATTGTAACGTACGACTTTGCGCTAATTATATCACCGTCGCTTAGACAACACCTTCGATCGCTTTTGCCTACAATGAAAAGTTAACATTTTCCCTAGCTTTTCCGCCACGACCGTCTTAAAATACGTATGTCTGTCTAGAAACGCGAAGTTGACGTGTCGGCCTTAAGGAACACGGCGTTATGTCGTCGATATACTTTATAAAAGTCTACTCGAAATTGCTTACATATGTCCCCGCTCATTAGCAATCCCAGAAAGCGAACTAGGAAGGACATGACGTTCGAAAATCAATCGAAATTTATATTCCTTCACACGTGTCTAAAAAATTACATCTGCCGGACAATTTCTACGCGCAGATTGCTTTTGTATTCGGTCGTCGACGTCCCACTCCTAAGCCGTCGCACCGACCAGAATTTATACTTGTGTACGCCCCGTCGTAGGTGCCGTAACGTGACAGAGAACTATTACATTGTCGATTCTTCCCGATTTATCTAACTACCACGTCTGTATCAATGGCAGATCTAGCGAGCCAAACTACCGCCGCTTCGGCCCCGGATTCACCGACTAAGAAAGAAAAGAAAACTAAAAATGCTTCGCCTCGCACGAAACCATCTCATCCTCCAACATCCGAAATGGTGAATAACGCGATAAAAGGCTTGAAGGAAAGAGGCGGTTCTTCGTTACAAGCTATCAAGAAATACGTCGCCGCTAACTACAAAGTTGACGCTGAGAAAGTGGCCCCTTTCATCAAGAAATATCTCAAATCTGCCGTCGCTTCAGGATCTCTCGTACAAACGAAAGGCAAAGGAGCTTCCGGTTCTTTCAAACTCGCCAACGCCACTTCGGCCGTATCGACCGAGAAGGGAGCTGCGGCGAAATCGAAGAAAGTGCCTTTAAAAAAGACTACGGCTGCGGCCAAATCGGCCAAGAAAGCCACCGTTTCGAAAACGGCCAAGACTCAGGCCGAAAAGAAAGCAGCGTCAACCCCGGTGAAAGCAAAGAAACCGGCCGCGGAAAAGAAAGTGGCCAAAGCGAAGACTCCTTCGAAAGTTAAGAAATCGAACAAGTCGCCGACGAAGAAGCCCAAAGCACCCAAACCGAAGACTGCCAAAGCTGTCACGACATCTACGAAAGCCAAAAAGGCCGCTTCACCGAAAAGGAAAAAGTGAACGACCGGTATCGTAGTACTTCCTGAAAGCTACTACATGAATACTTCAAACGTACAATGGCCCTTTTCAGGGCCACAACTACCATAAAACAGAAATTTCCACTTTTAACGACCTGTCGTTGATAGTACTTCTAAAGATACTTTTCACAATGTGCCTGTCCGAATAATATAAGAAATTTGAATTTACAGCTCTGTTGTCTCGACAAGCGCAATGTTTCGTTTCTTATAATTTCCGCATAACGAAGCTATTTCATATATCAGGCGGATTGCGTCCCGTAAAATATCTAAATTGAAGATATAAGAATTCTCACGGCAGTATATATGATATGAAATTATTTAACGAATCTTACTATGACGATACCTGTATCTTTGGAACCTTTCTACTCGTCTCGTAGAAACGATCTTTCGATTTTACTTACTATTCTCATTTTCTACTCTTCTTCATGTTCGATTATCGACGTTCCTTTTGGAACTTATAAATTTGATACGATATCGATTAGGTCAACGATATTATTTCGAGTGACGTGAAAATAGAAATCTCGACTATTAATTCGTATTGTGGTTCTGAAAAGAACCGATTCGTTATTTTTAATTCAGCGTCTGCATTCCGTCGATTGCTTAGGCCCTCTCTCCGCGTATACGTCTTGCCAATTGAATGTCCTTGGGCATGATCGTCACACGTTTGGCATGGATGGCACACAGATTCGTGTCTTCGAAAAGTCCTACTAGATAGGCTTCGCTTGCTTCCTGTAAAGCCATTACCGCGGAACTCTGGAAACGGAGATCCGTCTTGAAGTCCTGAGCGATTTCCCTCACGAGACGTTGGAACGGTAATTTACGGATGAGCAGCTCGGTACTTTTTTGATAACGACGAATTTCCCGGAGGGCGACTGTGCCCGGGCGATAACGATGAGGCTTCTTTACACCTCCGGTGGCTGGTGCACTCTTGCGGGCGGCTTTTGTCGCCAACTGTTTACGCGGAGCCTTGCCTCCTGTACTCTTACGAGCAGTCTGCTTGGTACGGGCCATCTGATTGTTGTAGCTGGTTATAAAATTATAAGTTGTCGCTGATTTAACTAGCGCCGGTCGATCCTCGTCCGAGCTCAATTCCAATATTTGTGTTAGATCACAGGGTCTACCTCGCCTTAAATAAGTTTCCCGGTTCTCCGTTGCTTTACCGAGCTACTTCATTCGTTGGATATTTCGCGGAGAGGCGTGGCCTAACGCGCACTATTTAATAAATTCCAGCTTGACAAACGGGCCATTCAGTCGGCGCTTTCCGTTCAACTACAACGTTACATTCTACTCGTAAGAAATATATTAGAAGATGACCGGTCGTGGTAAAGGAGGTAAAGGTCTGGGCAAAGGTGGAGCCAAGCGTCATCGCAAGGTGCTTCGTGACAACATCCAGGGCATCACGAAACCAGCTATCAGACGGTTGGCCCGACGTGGAGGTGTCAAACGTATCTCCGGACTCATCTACGAAGAGACGCGAGGAGTTCTGAAAGTCTTCCTCGAGAACGTTATCAGAGATGCTGTCACTTACACGGAACACGCCAAAAGAAAAACTGTCACCGCGATGGACGTTGTCTATGCGTTGAAACGTCAAGGACGGACTCTATACGGCTTCGGAGGTTAATAGGGCCGCTATTTACGACGATAACAAAACACAATCGGTTCTTTTCAGAACCACAAACATTTATAAACGAACTTTCCTCCAATTACCTGAGCCTTAGAAGATGTATTGCATTCAATTGAGTTATTCTTAATATGATATACATTCACAATGCGGTGTCAAATGTGGAATATATCCGTACATTTCGAAGTTTCACATTGTTTAAATAGTTAATAGGAGACGAAATAGTACATAACAGAGTTTGAATTACATACATGTCGAGAGATGTCACCTGATTAGTTGTGTATCCTTATTACTCAACCTCGCTATAAGTTGTATAAAGCATCGTAAATAAATGTTAATGTGAGGAATTTATTGCGATCGGATACGTATTTCATGATACGAGAAATTCGAATAACGCCATCGGAGTTTTTTTCCTGTTTCCGCTCGGGTGCATTGGTGTAAATACTTGAACTGTCAGAAATACGAATTGGATGATTTTATTTTAGATAAGTTATTTTCTCATTTCAAATATTCATTTAAAATTATGGGTTATTCAAAGTCATGCTCATGAGGGAGAAAGGTATGAATATATGTTTCGACTAAATGTCATTATCGGAATATGTTGTCGAACCTGTCAAGTTGTTCATACACTTCATTACAACCTCATTAGATTGAAGATTTTGCAGATTTTTTATCTGGTGCTAATTTGACACTCGTATTCAAGTTTATGATCTCGTACTAGAGATGTTAAGACAATCCATCTCAAGCAGAACCCTGATTAAATGCATTTAAAATCTTAATAGTGTTATGGGCGCGGATAATTGATTGTGCATAGTATTAACAGAAGAGAAGTAGTGTTTCTTGTGATTTGTTTGATTCAATCGGATGAGTTCTGAACTAGATCGAAACGTAACTAAAACAAAATGATTGAACGTACGAACAGTACATTCATATGTAATCTCTCTAAATATGATCCATCAGGTTTATTTACGAATCACATGTCGGTGAAATTGCTCTAAACATCCTCAAAATAATAAGATCATAACGAATGAAACACATTGCTAATTTTAAAGTACCTATATATTATATTTTATTAATAAACATTTTGTGAATTTTATATTCTTGTTAAAGTGAATCAATGAATTATTTTTATAGAGTAGATGTTCATTCACGCGTTATTCCGTATCTTGTTTTCTACTGAAAGATGTCCGTTTTAGAAGAATATCCTTAATATTCTCTTATTTTAAATTTATTGTTTTTTTTTTAGGTTAGAATAGGTTATGCGTTAATACACCTAATTTGCAATTTTTTCATTACTAGATTCGAGTTTTTTGATAAAAGTTTATTTTGTAGTAGTGACAATCTAATATGTACACAAAAAACTACGTCAAATAGTCGTGTTAACCTTATCACAATCTATTTTCGTTGAAATTAACGATATTAAAAAGTAAATCTAACAAGAAAGCATTGAAAGTCTAACTAGTTGTTGATGTAACTAGATTGTACTTTTGTTACAGTAACATTCTCGCATGGAAAAGTAACTGTATGAAACAGTTCAATTGACCATACATATAGTTCATTTAGCAAATTCAGTTTGTTGGAACTATCGATATAAAAGTCAAGTTTGCAAGAATGTATCGAAAGTGAAACTAGATTTATGTTGTTGCTGTATCTAAATGAAACGTGGCCCATACATATTCACTGTTGTTCAGCTAACTATCTTTTAAGGAAACGTGACTATATCAAGAAATACTTCTTCTAACAAAATAAATAACCATTTGAACAATTTGGTTTCGTTAGAATAATTTGTCTAAATAGTCATATTGGCTAGAATATAGTAGCTCAATTTCAACAAGATTAACATTGTTGATGTAACTGGAATCAGTTAACTAGGCAACATTTGTTCACGTAACTACACATCTGGCTGGATGTGCCCATATTAAACGTAAGTCTTGTCAAAATTCTGGTTACTCCAACAAGATTTTTTTTCAGTGTAGCTATTAGAATTGCTCGTTCGATAATATACCCGTCGTTTCCTTTCATTATTACCGCCGTGAAGCATTCTCCTATTCAATTGTTTTACCTTATTAAAACCATCAGAGTACATAGACAGTCGATTATAGGATTTTCGTTAAGTACTATTTGTGGCCCTGAGAAGGGCCGATGATGATACTCTCGTTGGAAGAGTTGATTTATGCTTTCTTTTCGGTTTTCTTGGGCAGCAATACTGCTTGAATGTTAGGCAAGACTCCGCCTTGTGCGATGGTCACACCTGACAATAGCTTGTTCAATTCTTCGTCGTTGCGGATGGCCAATTGCAAATGACGGGGGATGATCCTTGTTTTTTTATTGTCCCGGGCTGCGTTACCGGCTAATTCCAAAACTTCGGCGGCCAAATATTCCATCACTGCGGCTAGATAGACCGGAGCTCCGGCACCTACTCGCTCGGCATAGTTTCCTTTACGTAATAATCTGTGGATACGTCCGACGGGAAATTGGAGTCCGGCACGACTTGAACGAGACTTCGCTTTTCCCTTGACTTTGCCTCCTTTACCTCGGCCTGACATAGTTTTTATCGTTTGTAGTAACAGTTGCCTGGAAGAATGTTGCGCGTTCCTCGACGAGCTGCTGATATGTGCACTCTTCTTGCTTTACTTATGATCTTGCATTTGGCTTTAGCGAATTCGAGCCGTGCTCGTTTTCCGCTGCGGTTTTGTTAAAAGCTCTTTTGCTTGTTATTTGTGTTTATGTTTCTCTTCTTTATTGCCCATTTTGGGCGGTAAGTACAAGGGCCGTTCTTGGCTTCTTGTACTTTGGCTCCAACAGCGGGTCATATGCCGCTGCGCCTCTGATTGTGGGGTTTGTATGCATTTCCATCTTTTGGTATGTGTTTGTCGCCTGTTTCCGAATTACTTCCACAATTTTAGGTATTCCTGTATCCCTATGGAGAAGGTCGTTTGTCACGTAGTATGGTGCATCTAGACAGGATCTGATTACCTTATTTTGTATTATTTGCAAATTCTTTAGTTGCGCAGGTGATGCTTGTAACCATATTTCGGCGGCGTATGTTATTGTCGGTCTTATCACAGAAGTATAGATTCTCAATTTACTTTTGGTACTTAGTTTGCTTTTCCTATTGAGTAGCGGATATAGGTGCCCCTTTATCTGATTTGCCTTTTTCTTTACGTTCCTTAGGTGGGGAATGAAAGTTAGCTTCCTGTCTAGCGTTACTCCCAAGTATTTCACTTCTTTCACCCAAGGTATCTTTTTCTTGTTTATTTCAATATCTTTGGTCGGTTTGTGTTTAATGTCTCTCGTTGAGAACATTATCGCTTGGCTTTTTGTGGCGTTCACTTCTATTCGCCATTTGTTGAACCACTCTTCGAGGTCGGTCATGTATCTTTGAAGCCTTGCTTGTACGCATTTTATTTGGAAATGTTGGCATAAGGCTCCTATGTCGTCTGCATATTGAGCCAAATCTACTCCTGCTGTTTTAGGTATATCCGCGGTATACAAGTTGTAGAGTACCGGTCCGAGGATCGACCCTTGTGGTACGCCTGCCTTTGCTTGTCTTTCTTCCGACATGATATCGTTCACCCTCGCTTTGAATCTGCGCCCCGTGAGGTACGAATCAATAAGCTTCAGGTAGGCTATTGGTAGGTTGTATCTGTACATCTTGTGTATCAGTCCAGCGTGCCATACCTTGTCAAAGGCTTTGGCTATGTCTAGGAACACTGCACCGGTGGGCATTTTCTTGTTGTGCCCTTCTATAATCTTTCCAGCTATTCTAGCTAGTTGGTGCGTTGTGCTATGCTCTTTGCGGAACCCATGTTGTTCATCCGGGATTATATTTTGGTTTTCTATTAGCTGGTTCAACCTGGTGAGTATAGTTCTCTCGACTATTTTACTCACGTTTGATAGCAAACTTATCGGTCTATAACTTGAAGTATCATTCTTTGGTTTATTTGGTTTGGGGATCATAACTGTTTCCGCTGTTTTCCAGTTATTTGGATAGTGCCTGTGTTTGAGGACGCCATTCGCAATCTTTACTAAGTACTCTATAGCATTTTCCGGTATATTTTTCAATATCTGATTTGTAATCTTGTCGCTGCCGGGGGCTTTCCGGATCTTTGTGCTCTTTATAATCTCTTTGATTTCCTCTTTTGATACTTCTGTGAATCTATACTCCTCCTCTATCCTCAGCATAATCTTCACCTCTTTTTCTATTCTCTCATTGTGTCGCGGTAGCTTACTCGGGTTTGGAGTGAATTGGACTTCTAGCGCCGCAGCAAATGCTTCTGCTTTTTCGAGATCTGTCACTGCTGCGTTGCCATTTTCTAATTTGAGTGCGGGTATCACTGAGCTTGTTCCCCTTAGCTTCTTCGCGAAAACCCAGGGCGTTAAATTTTCCTCGTTGTATTTTTCCATTCTTGCGTCAAATTTTTCGTTCCTATATTCTGATAGGGCATACTGAATTTCCGTGTTCAGACTATTTAGTATCGCTTTATCCTGAGGTGATTTCGTCCGATGAAATACCTTTCTTGCCCTGTTTTTCTGTTTGATGAGGTCTTTTATGCTTTGAGGGATGTGTGCCGATTTAATTTCTTTCCTTGTGATAGTTGTTGATTCTTTGAAGGCCGTTTTTATTATTCTGTCGAAATGACTTATTGCGTTTTCTAGCGCGTACGTATTTCCTATTTGCAGGCTTGGGGCGTTTAGGTTTATGAGCTCTTTCATTCTCTCGTAATCTGTAAATTTAGTGTTGTAGGATGCCTTTTCTTCGGCTTCATCTCCTACCGTAAGGTACACTGGGTTATGATCTGAGTCCAATTCCTCCTTTGTTATAATCTGATAAGGCTGTATAATGTCTTTCATTATTGCTATATCCAAGATGTCCTCGTTGCGGCCATTATTTGGGTAATGCGTTGGTTCCGTGGGGGCTACTATTGCCAGTTGCCGGTTCTCGACATATCTGTGCAGCTGTTTTCCTTTTGGGTTTGTAGTTCTGCAGTTCCAATCTGTATGTTTGCAGTTCAGATCACCCGCTATTATTGTGGGTACGTTTCTCCCTAGTAAGCCGTCTATTTCGGTTTCATTTAGTTTCTTATTGGGAGAACTGTACGCGGAGTAGATTGCCAACTGGCCCCATTTAGTGTTGATTAGAGCTCCTATCGCCTCTATCGTTTCCAATTCTTCCTGAATCGGGAGTGCGTTATGTGATATGCTCTTTTTCACTAGTATCGCTACTCCTCCTCCTTTTGTCAATGTTCTGTCCTTCCTGTAAACCGTGTAGTTAGGGACCGAAAACCTATGCGACGGTTTCAGGAATGTTTCGCTGATTAGTGCAACGTCAATGTTTTCCTGTTGCAGGTGTTGATCTAGTAACACTTTCTTTTGTGTGATGCTACACGCATTCCAGAACATTATTTGGAGGGTGGCTGGTTTTCTCTTTGTTTGTGCATCCATTGTTGGTTTAGTTGAAGTATCGTTGAGATGTTTCGCTTGTTTAGGTTGCATATTCATTATTGGGTGAGCTGAATTATCTGTGAGATGTTCTTGAAGAATGACAGTTGTTCTTGTTCGCTTGGATTCTTTTCAGAATACGATAGAATTAGGTTTGTTAACAGCTTAGCTATTTGCTCTTTTTTTGTTGCGCTGGTTCCGCTGTTTGTTTGTGAACTCTGTTGTTCTGCCTTTTTCGGTTGTTCCACCTTTTTAGGTTGTTCAGTTTGCTTAGTTGTTGTTTGCTTAGTCGTTGTGGCCTCTATTTTCTTAGAGGAGACCTCAGTTTCCTTGCTGGGCCCTGCGGTTGCTGTAGCATTCCGGTTCCATGGATTATTCACTGGTCTGCGTGTCTGGATGGCCTGTTTTGGTTTTTCCAACTCTTTTGTTGGCTGATTTTCTGGTCTGGCTTTACAGCTGCCGTGGTTTGAGGTATGTTCACCTCCGCAGTTTGCACAGCAGGCCGGGGTTGTTTTTGGTTTCGTGCACAGGTGTGAAGAGTGCTGTCCTGCGCATTTCATACATCTATATGCAGCGCGGCAATCGCGTTGCACATGTCCGAACAGTTGGCACCTGTGACACTGTCTAGGTCCTGTTTTCAAGTGAAGTGGCTCGATAATCGTGTCCAGTCCGCAGCATTGTTTCAAATTGTAGATCGATTTGTATTGTTTGCTTATCTCCACCAATACCATCGGCATTGGCTTCTGGTATTTCGAGTTCATCCTTGTAATTTTTTCGGCTTTATATCCCTGTCTCTCAAGGTCCTCGAAGATCTTTTCCTCTGTTATTTCTACACAAATACCACGGATGACTATTTTCAAATTCTTTTCGCTCCTCAATTGGTATGAGTGGAAGGGCAGTTTCATGTTTTCCAATTGCTTGTACATTTTGCGGTAATCCTCGACTTTCTCCGGTTGTATTTTGATTCCTTCTTTGGTTGCCTTCGCCTTCGTATATCTTATCTTATCGTTGTTCAGTTTTTGAGAAACTTCCATCCATTTAGTCTTGTCACGCAGAATGATCGGTGGCGTTTTTTCTTCTCTCTTCTCGCTGGAAGGGAAATTAGGGTTAGTCAAGTCAAAATCACTTACCTGGTCCGTTAGCGGTGAATATCGGTTGCCGGTCTCGGTGGATGAGGTTTCCGATCGCTCGAAAACCCGCTTCTTGGCCTTCTTCTTAGGCACGATGAAGTCCGTGTCCATGTCGGTCGGAGGAGTCGGTGGAGCTGGAGTTGAGGTCGTCTCGATCGGCGGGGCCTGAGTTGGTGTCACCACCGCTTCAGTCGCCCGCTTTTTCGATTGCCTTCCCTGAAGCTCGAAAATTTTCTCCTGGATAGCTTCCAGGAACATTGTCAATTCTTCGATGCTGAGATGATCCAGTTGCGAAGCCATCCTGACGTTGCACTACACAACACAAAACAACACACACAACTCAATAATTTCGTAATAGCACTGAAAAGTGCACTAAGGAATTTCTGCTCCAATATATCCGAACAAGTCGAAAGTACGAGAGAGAATGACTCTTCTTGCTTTGCAGCTTGGTATTTATAACCGTTCGACGAACACCAATCGCGTCACGAGAACGGCGACGGCTCTAGGGGCGGAGTCTAGCTTGTAGCACGCTTTCATTTAAAAGCGTGTCGCGGAAATTTGTGCTTCCAGTTGTCGTTCTACTCTCATCGTTAGACAGTTATAATCATGCCACCCAAGACCAGCGGAAAGGCGGCTAAAAAAGCCGGTAAGGCCCAGAAGAACATTTCGAAGACTGACAAGAAAAAGAAAAGGAGGAGGAAGGAAAGTTACGCGATTTACATCTACAAAGTATTGAAACAAGTCCATCCCGATACTGGAATTTCAAGTAAAGCCATGAGTATCATGAACAGTTTCGTGAACGATATTTTCGAGCGAATCGCGGCCGAAGCCAGTCGTTTAGCTCACTACAACAAGCGATCCACCATAACGAGTAGGGAGATTCAAACGGCCGTTCGTCTTTTGTTGCCCGGTGAACTGGCAAAGCACGCGGTCTCCGAAGGTACCAAGGCTGTTACTAAATACACCAGTTCCAAGTAACGAGTTACTTGCACAGCGTCAAGTTCTACAGAAAAATCGGTTCTTTTCAGAACCACAATAAATTTATTTACGAACATTATCCCTTTCTACCGATATTACATATTCGACACTTTCAGGCTCAATCCCAAGTCCGTATGGCTGGATGAGATTATACAATAACTATGTTTGTTGATCGCTTCACCCTGTTCCAAATGGCTTATAAAGTCGTTCCTTTAAGTCAGCTCCGAACCCGGATTGATAATTAATTGGCTAGAGCTGCATATGGCCCTCCACGACGACTATCACTCTTGTCGATTGTTTGTCAGCAAGAGCTATACAAATTTCCCTTGTTACAAGGTAGATTGTCTCTTCCAATAATCTCGTAGAAATGATCATGTATGTTGAGGATCTTGAGACGTAATTTCTATTTCTACGTCTGCTCGTTCCCTTAGTGAACATCCTACACTTGCATACTGCTATACTTTTATCAAATACGACATAACGTAACATTCAATTGACGTGACAGAATCTCGTCCTCTGCTTGAGGATGCAATATGCTTTACTGAGGGATGTATATATATGTGTGTGTGTGTGTGTGTGTGTGTGTGTGTGTGTGTGTGTGTGTGTGTGTGTGTGTGTGTGTGTGTGTGTGTGTGTGTGTGTGTGTGTGTGTGTGTGTGTGTGTGTGTGTGTGTGTGTGTGTGTGTGTGTGTGTGTGTGTGTGTGTGTGTGCGTGTACATGTTGCGGTTCCGAAGGTCCGTCTTTTACAATTTCGAACATTACTACGGAATTCTCGTTGTCCCCAGTTTAAACTTGTCTTGATTTTCCGTGTGTACACCCTCGCGGAATTGAATTTCACACTCTTGACATTCCTAATTAATTTTCGATCAACAGTGTCGTTTGTCACTCGTTCTCAAGCGTTCTGATATCTGGAAAGACTTTACTTCTGTTCAGCTTTCTTTCTCCGCTACTTCGTTCCGATCGACTCTTACCTAATTTTATTTAAAGTAGCCTTTCAGATTCGCTTCCGGTCGGTTATACGTATTTGAAGTTTGCTTGCGACGTGTCGCAAAGTTCTACTTCCGAATTTTCCGAACGACCGTGGGACCTGACGTTAGGAAAATAGGTGAGTGGTCGAGGTATATTTTCGCATATCGAAAACACCGCGGCATAGTTCCTTTAATTCGATCATACCGAGATTGTAACGTACGACTTTGCGCTAATTATATCACCGTCGCTTAGACAACACCTTCGATCGCTTTTGCCTACAATGAAAAGTTAACATTTTCCCTAGCTTTTCCGCCACGACCGTCTTAAAATACGTATGTCTGTCTAGAAACGCGAAGTTGACGTGTCGGCCTTAAGGAACACGGCGTTATGTCGTCGATATACTTTATAAAAGTCTACTCGAAATTGCTTACATATGTCCCCGCTCATTAGCAATCCCAGAAAGCGAACTAGGAAGGACATGACGTTCGAAAATCAATCGAAATTTATATTCCTTCACACGTGTCTAAAAAATTACATCTGCCGGACAATTTCTACGCGCAGATTGCTTTTGTATTCGGTCGTCGACGTCCCACTCCTAAGCCGTCGCACCGACCAGAATTTATACTTGTGTACGCCCCGTCGTAGGTGCCGTAACGTGACAGAGAACTATTACATTGTCGATTCTTCCCGATTTATCTAACTACCACGTCTGTATCAATGGCAGATCTAGCGAGCCAAACTACCGCCGCTTCGGCCCCGGATTCACCGACTAAGAAAGAAAAGAAAACTAAAAATGCTTCGCCTCGCACGAAACCATCTCATCCTCCAACATCCGAAATGGTGAATAACGCGATAAAAGGCTTGAAGGAAAGAGGCGGTTCTTCGTTACAAGCTATCAAGAAATACGTCGCCGCTAACTACAAAGTTGACGCTGAGAAAGTGGCCCCTTTCATCAAGAAATATCTCAAATCTGCCGTCGCTTCAGGATCTCTCGTACAAACGAAAGGCAAAGGAGCTTCCGGTTCTTTCAAACTCGCCAACGCCACTTCGGCCGTATCGACCGAGAAGGGAGCTGCGGCGAAATCGAAGAAAGTGCCTTTAAAAAAGACTACGGCTGCGGCCAAATCGGCCAAGAAAGCCACCGTTTCGAAAACGGCCAAGACTCAGGCCGAAAAGAAAGCAGCGTCAACCCCGGTGAAAGCAAAGAAACCGGCCGCGGAAAAGAAAGTGGCCAAAGCGAAGACTCCTTCGAAAGTTAAGAAATCGAACAAGTCGCCGACGAAGAAGCCCAAAGCACCCAAACCGAAGACTGCCAAAGCTGTCACGACATCTACGAAAGCCAAAAAGGCCGCTTCACCGAAAAGGAAAAAGTGAACGACCGGTATCGTAGTACTTCCTGAAAGCTACTACATGAATACTTCAAACGTACAATGGCCCTTTTCAGGGCCACAACTACCATAAAACAGAAATTTCCACTTTTAACGACCTGTCGTTGATAGTACTTCTAAAGATACTTTTCACAATGTGCCTGTCCGAATAATATAAGAAATTTGAATTTACAGCTCTGTTGTCTCGACAAGCGCAATGTTTCGTTTCTTATAATTTCCGCATAACGAAGCTATTTCATATATCAGGCGGATTGCGTCCCGTAAAATATCTAAATTGAAGATATAAGAATTCTCACGGCAGTATATATGATATGAAATTATTTAACGAATCTTACTATGACGATACCTGTATCTTTGGAACCTTTCTACTCGTCTCGTAGAAACGATCTTTCGATTTTACTTACTATTCTCATTTTCTACTCTTCTTCATGTTCGATTATCGACGTTCCTTTTGGAACTTATAAATTTGATACGATATCGATTAGGTCAACGATATTATTTCGAGTGACGTGAAAATAGAAATCTCGACTATTAATTCGTATTGTGGTTCTGAAAAGAACCGATTCGTTATTTTTAATTCAGCGTCTGCATTCCGTCGATTGCTTAGGCCCTCTCTCCGCGTATACGTCTTGCCAATTGAATGTCCTTGGGCATGATCGTCACACGTTTGGCATGGATGGCACACAGATTCGTGTCTTCGAAAAGTCCTACTAGATAGGCTTCGCTTGCTTCCTGTAAAGCCATTACCGCGGAACTCTGGAAACGGAGATCCGTCTTGAAGTCCTGAGCGATTTCCCTCACGAGACGTTGGAACGGTAATTTACGGATGAGCAGCTCGGTACTTTTTTGATAACGACGAATTTCCCGGAGGGCGACTGTGCCCGGGCGATAACGATGAGGCTTCTTTACACCTCCGGTGGCTGGTGCACTCTTGCGGGCGGCTTTTGTCGCCAACTGTTTACGCGGAGCCTTGCCTCCTGTACTCTTACGAGCAGTCTGCTTGGTACGGGCCATCTGATTGTTGTAGCTGGTTATAAAATTATAAGTTGTCGCTGATTTAACTAGCGCCGGTCGATCCTCGTCCGAGCTCAATTCCAATATTTGTGTTAGATCACAGGGTCTACCTCGCCTTAAATAAGTTTCCCGGTTCTCCGTTGCTTTACCGAGCTACTTCATTCGTTGGATATTTCGCGGAGAGGCGTGGCCTAACGCGCACTATTTAATAAATTCCAGCTTGACAAACGGGCCATTCAGTCGGCGCTTTCCGTTCAACTACAACGTTACATTCTACTCGTAAGAAATATATTAGAAGATGACCGGTCGTGGTAAAGGAGGTAAAGGTCTGGGCAAAGGTGGAGCCAAGCGTCATCGCAAGGTGCTTCGTGACAACATCCAGGGCATCACGAAACCAGCTATCAGACGGTTGGCCCGACGTGGAGGTGTCAAACGTATCTCCGGACTCATCTACGAAGAGACGCGAGGAGTTCTGAAAGTCTTCCTCGAGAACGTTATCAGAGATGCTGTCACTTACACGGAACACGCCAAAAGAAAAACTGTCACCGCGATGGACGTTGTCTATGCGTTGAAACGTCAAGGACGGACTCTATACGGCTTCGGAGGTTAATAGGGCCGCTATTTACGACGATAACAAAACACAATCGGTTCTTTTCAGAACCACAAACATTTATAAACGAACTTTCCTCCAATTACCTGAGCCTTAGAAGATGTATTGCATTCAATTGAGTTATTCTTAATATGATATACATTCACAATGCGGTGTCAAATGTGGAATATATCCGTACATTTCGAAGTTTCACATTGTTTAAATAGTTAATAGGAGACGAAATAGTACATAACAGAGTTTGAATTACATACATGTCGAGAGATGTCACCTGATTAGTTGTGTATCCTTATTACTCAACCTCGCTATAAGTTGTATAAAGCATCGTAAATAAATGTTAATGTGAGGAATTTATTGCGATCGGATACGTATTTCATGATACGAGAAATTCGAATAACGCCATCGGAGTTTTTTTCCTGTTTCCGCTCGGGTGCATTGGTGTAAATACTTGAACTGTCAGAAATACGAATTGGATGATTTTATTTTAGATAAGTTATTTTCTCATTTCAAATATTCATTTAAAATTATGGGTTATTCAAAGTCATGCTCATGAGGGAGAAAGGTATGAATATATGTTTCGACTAAATGTCATTATCGGAATATGTTGTCGAACCTGTCAAGTTGTTCATACACTTCATTACAACCTCATTAGATTGAAGATTTTGCAGATTTTTTATCTGGTGCTAATTTGACACTCGTATTCAAGTTTATGATCTCGTACTAGAGATGTTAAGACAATCCATCTCAAGCAGAACCCTGATTAAATGCATTTAAAATCTTAATAGTGTTATGGGCGCGGATAATTGATTGTGCATAGTATTAACAGAAGAGAAGTAGTGTTTCTTGTGATTTGTTTGATTCAATCGGATGAGTTCTGAACTAGATCGAAACGTAACTAAAACAAAATGATTGAACGTACGAACAGTACATTCATATGTAATCTCTCTAAATATGATCCATCAGGTTTATTTACGAATCACATGTCGGTGAAATTGCTCTAAACATCCTCAAAATAATAAGATCATAACGAATGAAACACATTGCTAATTTTAAAGTACCTATATATTATATTTTATTAATAAACATTTTGTGAATTTTATATTCTTGTTAAAGTGAATCAATGAATTATTTTTATAGAGTAGATGTTCATTCACGCGTTATTCCGTATCTTGTTTTCTACTGAAAGATGTCCGTTTTAGAAGAATATCCTTAATATTCTCTTATTTTAAATTTATTGTTTTTTTTTTAGGTTAGAATAGGTTATGCGTTAATACACCTAATTTGCAATTTTTTCATTACTAGATTCGAGTTTTTTGATAAAAGTTTATTTTGTAGTAGTGACAATCTAATATGTACACAAAAAACTACGTCAAATAGTCGTGTTAACCTTATCACAATCTATTTTCGTTGAAATTAACGATATTAAAAAGTAAATCTAACAAGAAAGCATTGAAAGTCTAACTAGTTGTTGATGTAACTAGATTGTACTTTTGTTACAGTAACATTCTCGCATGGAAAAGTAACTGTATGAAACAGTTCAATTGACCATACATATAGTTCATTTAGCAAATTCAGTTTGTTGGAACTATCGATATAAAAGTCAAGTTTGCAAGAATGTATCGAAAGTGAAACTAGATTTATGTTGTTGCTGTATCTAAATGAAACGTGGCCCATACATATTCACTGTTGTTCAGCTAACTATCTTTTAAGGAAACGTGACTATATCAAGAAATACTTCTTCTAACAAAATAAATAACCATTTGAACAATTTGGTTTCGTTAGAATAATTTGTCTAAATAGTCATATTGGCTAGAATATAGTAGCTCAATTTCAACAAGATTAACATTGTTGATGTAACTGGAATCAGTTAACTAGGCAACATTTGTTCACGTAACTACACATCTGGCTGGATGTGCCCATATTAAACGTAAGTCTTGTCAAAATTCTGGTTACTCCAACAAGATTTTTTTTCAGTGTAGCTATTAGAATTGCTCGTTCGATAATATACCCGTCGTTTCCTTTCATTATTACCGCCGTGAAGCATTCTCCTATTCAATTGTTTTACCTTATTAAAACCATCAGAGTACATAGACAGTCGATTATAGGATTTTCGTTAAGTACTATTTGTGGCCCTGAGAAGGGCCGATGATGATACTCTCGTTGGAAGAGTTGATTTATGCTTTCTTTTCGGTTTTCTTGGGCAGCAATACTGCTTGAATGTTAGGCAAGACTCCGCCTTGTGCGATGGTCACACCTGACAATAGCTTGTTCAATTCTTC
>CAUEHT010000118.1:0-107161 GCA_958510875.1 Endomychus coccineus
GATTGTAATTGCTGCTGCTGTTGTTGCTGCTGCTGCTTCCGACGCCGTTGACGCTCGACGAAGAAGAAACCGCGTTAGGTGCGATCGTCGTCGATTCTATATGTTCCATTACGCCGTCTACTATCTTATAAGAAACGAACATGAAAAGAGTATCACGACCAAAACGGAAAATAACCAAAAAAATTAACAACGGTATTGGTAGTAGTAGTAGTAGTAGTAGTAATAGTACAAAATGGATTAAAACTAGCAATTCTGCCCGCCTGAACGCTTTAATTTCGACGTTGTATTCTCAATCGGACAATTCCAAGTTGAAAGCTATCTCGTTCGATCAGTCGAAACAGGACGTCCGAAATGAAATCATAAAACAGACACATATGGTTCCTATAGCGAATTCCGGTGGACCGACTATACACGACGTACGACGTTATTACAACGTGTCGACGTTAGGTCGAGGAACTGACATATATCTGTTGACTGCGAAACACGCAACCAAGGGAACGACGACGACGACGAATCGTGAAGGGTCTCAACCGACAACCGCGTCCGTTTCTTTGGTACAAAAACGACGACGACGGCTGTCTCGACCGAATAATCTCGGCAAAAAAACCACAAATAAAACGCTAGTCAAGAAGAAAAAGAAACCGATCGTGAATAGAACGTCTATCGCGAAAACGGTACGTCGACCCGGGCGACACACGAAGGTCGGTGCTGCCGGAGGAACGGTAATTCCGCGTAAAATAAACGGTATGTTCGCGTTAGAGGATGCGGAAAGACGTTCTACGAATACGACCGGCAACGGTGGATCTTTAAACAGAGAGTATTTACTGAAAAAGCGCATTCCGGCCACTATGTTATTGTAACTCTCGCTCGTACGCCCAAACGGTTCGTCGACGAACCTTTCACGTCATACAAATGTATCTCATGACACGGTCACACGTTGGATGTAATTGAATGAGTAAGTAAATAAGACGACGATGCAGAATCAAAATCGACAGCGATCGCTCGACCCGATCGAGGAACCTGAACACGAGCAATATGAAAGAGTGAGTACACCTCTATTGACTGCCGAAGCGGCCGCGAATTTTATCCAATCATATCCTGACCCCGATGGCCTTACGATGTTTCTCTTCGATCACGGCGTTAGTGATCTTAATGCGTCACCTCTATCCGATATAGCAACACCGCCACCATTCGATGAGGATCTTCTACACGATCAAACGACATCGTGTAATTCTTGGTTCGAACACCAATATCACAATGCCAATAATGTACGATCGTCCCCATCACCAGTATCCTCACCGGTTTTCGTTCCGACACCAACGTCACAAGGGAAAGGAAAACAGTTAAATCCATCGATCGGGAAAGAAATACAACGAAACCCAGTGATGGAACAAATTTACAATATTCCGTCGAAGACGATCGATAATAATAATTCGCGGTCGGAAACTGATAGTGTAGCGACAAAAAAAATCAACATTATTAGTATCGGTAAAAAGAGAATTCCATCGAAAACGGCCAAGTTACCTTCAAAGTCGTTGGCATCGAAAAGAGGTATATACGAAAATCCGTTACCGTCAACTTCGTCCACGGAGATTGTACCGTCGGTGAACGGTAAAAATATTAGAATCGGAAAGCGCAAAATTTACAATAAAACGAAACAATCTCCCGTTGCGAACGATAAAAACGATGGGAAAAGAGCTGGAGATACGTCTAATTCCACGGTAAACGTGAAACAAATGAGGACGATCTACCGCACGAATAATAGTGATGACAATAATAACAACGGAAACGTTGACGTTAACGACAACGACGACGCGGACGATGACGACAGTAATAATAATAATAATATCGATAATAACAATCGTAAGAATAAAACACTCGTACGTCCGGCGAACGTCAGACGTGGTATACGATGGATGGAAACCGATCGCGGTGCTAACAATAACGACGACGATGACGAAGACGACGAAGACGACGACGACGACGACGACGGCGGCGGCGGCGGCGATAAAGACGGCACGGACGGCGATGATAGCGATGATGAAGATCCATTGATAAATTTCAAACGTATTCCACCGAAACGCAGGCATCGTCAATTAGAAACGGATAATGTTAATCCGAGAAGACCGCCCGCGAAAGGTGGTTTCGGTACGCAGAAAATGGGCCGATCTCGTAATATCGACTATTTGAACAGCGAAAATCGTAAAAAGTTGCTCAATGGCATATGTACCGATACGAAAGGACGGTGGGTCAAGTGCAAAAATCTAATACCAAAATATAATTTCAAAGACGTGCATCAATCGAAATGGCTGACACCCAGTCATATATGTGCTTTGGAAATCACACTGGCCATGCTGGAAAATTGTACGAAACACACCGTGCGTCAGTTCGTTTATTCCGTAACCAATTTCCTGTCGACGAACGATAATTATAATACCGTAGCACCGATACCGCTGAGTCGTTGTATAAGTCATCTCGTGTATGCTCTGCAACATTTCGACGTATGCACGGGAACGCACGATTTCGTTGACGTATTATGCGAATGTTACGGTGATGATAATAATAGAAAATTGTTGAAGAAACATCTCAAATCATTCATCAAAGTTAACGATCCTCCGGTGTACGTTTTGGCAGATATCAAAGAAAAGCTCCGCGAAATTGTCGATCAATACAAATACGTTTACGACATTAACGCTTTCGTTCCCAATATCGCTGAAGATCAATCGCCCGTAGATTATGCTATGCGATTGACGGGAGTGAAACCTACAAAACTGAACGAGCTAAGAACTCGCCTGTCAAACGGCAATTTCGACTAGTACCGATCGGTCGTACGACGATACGTCAGGGTGGCCGTAGCACACAACTCATTCGATATGTCGTCGAATAACCAGACATCATCATCATCGTCGTCGTCGTCAACAGCAGCAGCAGCAGCAGCATCGTTCTGGTCATCGTTAGCATATACCAGAGATGTCGAGGATTACCTATTAGCAAACATCTCTACAGGCTTTTGCCCGTATTGTCTTCAATATTTTTGTTACTGTGAAACGTCCATAAATTTTCATCGATTCTTGACTATGCTATATTTCAAGAAATATTCAGGCCGGAACGAATCGAACACGAACGTCGCACTCGTCGTCGTCAACGGTGGTGATGCCGTATCAGAAGCCGATCAAAAAAAAATGTTGTTCGCGGACGAAGAAATGTTTTTGTCCGACGAAGAATCCGATCGGTCAAATCTGTCGAACCAATCGACGTTGACGACGACGACGACGACGACGACGACGAAAGCGGATAAAACAAGTAACCTATAATAATTGAATGTATTTCACGTATAATTCGAATAAAAATGTTAGAAAATATTGCGATTTATTTCAACCCCGTTTACAGCTAACGTGACCACTGCGAGATACGAATTCCACCATTATGCGGAACATAAAGATGAACGACCGATGATACGCTGACGAGAGTGTATAAATACGGCTGCGACAGCAATGTCAGTTCAGTTCAGTTCAGTTCAGTCGACCTTATCCACGTCAGATATGCTACGGTTGTTGTTATCGTCCAAGAAAAAAGAACGCCAGAAACGTAAAATTTATTTGAAAAAATGTACGCATCTTTCTGCGAACAGTGTGTCGAGCCGTATGAAAGAAAAAGTTACGTTCTTACAGCAACATGTCGAAAAAACGTTCTATCAACATTTGAAGAATCTTACCGGAAAAAATTATTCCTTGACGGAGATTTCCTTTGACCTTGCTGATATGTATGCTTCTCTGTGGAAGTTATGCCCGACTCCGACAAATTCTTCACGACGATTGTTATCGTTATTGCCATCTTCAACATCTGTATCCATTTCGGTGGCGACGAGAAGCAAAAAAAGAAAAGATTTGACGAAATTCACGAGGAAAAAAATCTTCCATACATTAATCGACGTTTGTTTGTATTATCATCGAACAACGATTATTTACGCTCTATTACTTCGATCGTGTACAGACGAACAGGCGTTGTTACCCACGTTACTGCAATGTGAAGATCGATTCGATATCGTTGTAATGTGTTTGAAACGCATGTTATCCCAGGCAAAGTATTACAGAATTTCCTTGGAGCATCTGCTGGATTTCCTGTCCAAATTGAACGCTGAGCATTTCCTAACAGATTCACATCGCGTTCAGAAATTGATCATGACATTCGTACAATTTTGTCCAGCCGATCATACGACAACCAAATTCGACACGAATCCGATGTATAAAAAGATTGCGACCATCGCTGTTATATCGTTGTTGTCGAAACATTACGCCGGTGATATACAATCGAAAACAGAAGATGTCGTCTTTTTGAACAAGTTAAAAACTCTATGTTATCGACGTAACCTGTGTTCCATTTTTGTGGCGATTTCGACGCTTTTCCCGTTTCTGTCAAGTCCCCATGCACTGATCGAAGGTCCACTATATTCATTGGTCTATTCGAACGATGATTACGAAAACGGAAAACATTTTTTCAATTCCCACATTGAATATATTCATGTGTTTTTGATATGGAAAACATGGACAGGAAGATTCTTCCAATTTGTTGATGACTACTCGAAACAGACAGAATCTTCAAAGCGTTGCGTTACGTTAAAAAGACTGGCATTGCGAAGTATGTTGAAAACGCAGCGTCAAATGTCCAATTTTTATGATTACATCGATAGAATTGCGCTAGATAAAGATTCGCAAGACTTCTATAATAGGTACGAAATTGTGAAGTATGACTTGGTCGAAACGCTAGTAGAGTGGATAAAATGTCCGTTATATCGATTGACGTTTCGAAATTTCCATTATATAAATTAGCGTTTCGAATAAAATATTAACAATCGTAGCGTGGTTTTTTATTTTTGAACTATAGTCTGTGGTATCTCCATTTGGCGACCATTTTCTCTTCGATGTTGGGAATGGTGGGGATTATCAGACAATAAAACGGAGGATAAACGCGAAGTGTTTCTACATTGTGGTGGTTCTTACTAGAATTCACGTCAGACATGCGAGCGTCGTCTCTATCGTCTACGATGAAAGAACGCGAGAAACGTAAAAATTATATGAGAAAATGTGCGTATCTTCCGATGAACATGGTGCCGAACCATGTGAAAGAACAAATTACGTTCTTACGACAACATATCAAAAAAATTTCCTATATACATTTGAAGAATCGTGCAAGAAAAGTGTATTCCTTGATGGAGATTCCATTTGACCTTGCCGATATGTATGCTTCCTCGTGGAAGTTACGCTCATCAGTGACAAATTCTCCACGGCGACTGTTATCGTTATCGACGTCGTCAACATCTGGATCCTCCCCCTTGACAGTGACGAGAAGCAAAACAAGAAAAGATTTGACGAAATTAACGAGGAGAAAAATTATCCATACACTAATCGACGTTTGTTTGTGTTATCATCGAACAACGATCATTTACGCTTTGTTGATTCGATCGTGTACAGATGGACACGCCTTATTACCCACGTTACTACAATGTGAAGATCGATTCGATATCGTTGTAATGTGTGTGAAACGCATGTTTTCCGAGGCAAAATATTACAGAATTTCCCTGGAGCATCTGCTAGATTTTCTGTCCAAATTGAATGCTGAACATTTCCTAACAGATTCACATCGCCTTCAGAAATTGATCATGACATTCGTACAATTTTGTGCAGCCGATCATACGAAAACCAAATTCGACATGAATCCGATCTATAGAAAAATTGCTACCATCGCTGTTATATCGTTGTTGTCGAAAAATTACACCGATAATGTACAATCGAGAGCAGAAGATGTCGTCTTTTTGAACACGTTGAAAGTTCTATGTTATCGTCGTAACCTGTGTTCCATTTTTGTGGCGATTTCGACGCTTTTCCCGTTTCTGTCAAGTCCCCACACACTGATCGAATCTCCACTATTTCCCATAGTTGGTTCGGAAGATGATTACGAAAACGGAAAACATTTTTTCAATTCCCACATTGGACATATACATGAGTTCCTAATGTCACGAACACACACTGAAAAATTTTTCAATTTTGTCACTGACTACTCGATACAAACAGAATCGTCGACAGGTGGTGTTACATTGAAAAAACTGGCAATGCGAAGTATTTTGAAAACTCAACGTCAAACGTCTAATTTTTGGAACTTTTATATTAATAAAATTGCGCTAGACAAAGAATCACAAGATTTTTACAATCGTTACGAAATTGTAAAATACGACCTAATTAAAACGTTGGTTTCCTCGATAAAACGGTTTAAATATAATATGAATCGGTTCAACGAGTCAAAAAGTGAGGAGGCGTATATTTTCCGTTTTGGATGTTGGCGTACTGTGAATGACTAAAATATCGACAATTGTGATACAGTTTTTATTTTCGAATCGAAACATACAAAAATTTAATAAAAATTACATATATCCAGTTGACGACCATTTTCTTTTTAAACCTCCATTTGTACCCGACACTGGTCCTGGCAAATCGAACGGAACTTGTCGAGTTTGGTCATAGAAAGCTTTCCGTTCTTTCAGATATCGCCTCAACGACTGAAAGGTTGGCAATGGCGTTCGGTCGTTAGGCGCGTCCGTGAACGCTACTTGCTCGATCCCGAATTGTTCGTCTGATTCAGGCATGGTATATGAATACATATTCCCAACTGTCGTTTGTGGATAACGCGTAGTCGATTCAAATTGCATCATTCGATGATCATCACCATGTTGTTCGAATGGTTGTAATTGCGTCATTTGATGATCATCACCACGTCGTTCGAATGGTTGACGTTCATTCGGATCATAATCGATGGGTGGTCTGCGAACATCGAAATTCATCGGGACGGCATTCCAATTGAACGGTATCGCTTGGTCGAAAAATGGAAATGCGTAGTACGGCGGTCGATGATATATCATCGCTTGTTGTTGCGATGCGAACAATCCCGGTCCAACAGCAACGGTCGTTGTTACCAACGCAGAAACATTCACGTTGGGTCGAGTCATCACATGGAATTGTCCACACCGATCATATCGTTCGCACGAATTCGTTCGATAACAATAATTGCCATCGCCACATCCACCACATGGGAACATAACGACGGATAAGTTGTCAATGAGATTGTGACGCGCGCGCGTATCCTATATGTACTCACACTCTCCACGCGTACGGCGCCGTTTTGTAGACGCGGTCGAAAGCGATCGGTAAATACCATTTATCGTAGATATGTACATAACAACGCGCACGTAATTGCTCCCACATTCGATCGTCGCAAATGGTGATCGAACTTGACTTCATCTCTTAGTAAGGAATCACTATTAGTATTATGCCATTCTTTTCCAACGATCGCTTACCGATCGGATACGAGTTTTCCACGTTTCAAGAATTATTTTTATTATTACATCGATACACACTCACACCGATATATAGTTACGAACGACACTTGAAATGGCACGCGATCGGTCTCACCCTGGAATTATTCAGACGTCACAACGAAGATTCGTCACGACAATTGAGCGGCCAACACGGATCGCACGTCGATAAGCACTTCAGACAGTCACGTAACGTAC
Source organism: Endomychus coccineus (assembly GCA_958510875.1). Classification (NCBI taxonomy): domain Eukaryota; kingdom Metazoa; phylum Arthropoda; class Insecta; order Coleoptera; family Endomychidae; genus Endomychus; species Endomychus coccineus. The sequence continues at coordinate 7,565 of CAUEHT010000118.1, forward strand.
TGCTGTCGTGGTTAGTTTATATTTTAGGAAAGCTAGATCGTACCGATTTGGAATTTGAAATAGGATTGTGCGATATCGTTTGTTACGAAATTAGTAACATAAAGGTGGACAGAACGTTAATCGATGCAACGTCGTTGGGACCGCAAACGCTTCCAATCAGTCGCTTGCGTGTAATAACACCGTCGTCGATGGTGATGTCTGAGATGAAGGAAGATCTGTTAAAGCCCGTACCACTTAACCAATCTTTCCGTAAAATTGAAAGAAAACCACCGAAAGCCGGTAAATTATCGACGACGGAAAATGTAGGACTGGAAGAACGGCGGAAAGGTTTCGATACACAAAAAGAAATTAAATACGTCAGACTTTTTCTGGCATACTTATCGAAGGACGAACAGTTAACACAATTCAAAGAGGCAATTCAAGATTGTCACAAGATATTGAGCTATCGAAATATATTTAATATTTCGTTTCCGCTGTCGGACAAACACATCGATCAACTTTTATTGCAGGCATCTAAATCAATATCAAATCTGACAAACCAATACATCGAACTAAGCTAACAGAACGACTAGAAGATTCAAGAGAAAATCGGAACGAAACAAGTTTTTTTATTTAGGCTGTAATTTTTGTTTGCGAAATAAAACTTTTTCTGAACGTAACTCTCGTTTGATAAATGAAATTGTAAATAGAAACGGATAATTGTCGACGTATCACTCGCTCCCATGTGTCCGAACGTAACTTTGGTTCGAAAAATGAAACTGTAGTCAACGTTTTGATGAGCAGAATTTGTCGATCAAACTTTCTCGGCCTGGGATCTCTGTCGTCGAACGAACCTCCAAACTTATAAGTTCCTCGTCATGCGTACTAGCGTCATCGAGAAACAGTTTTGTCTCGAATGAAATTTGTTGAAACGAAATCTCACCGGTGGATTTCGTCGAGCTGTAAGATCTTCGAACGTGAATCTCGTTCGAGAAATGAAATCGTAAAATATTTTCTGATGAATAAACTTTGTCCGTCTAAAATCTCTCGTCGAACGAATAATTGTTGAAACGAAATTCCACCGGTGGATTTTTTCCAGCTACAAATACTTTGAACGAAACTCTCGTTTATCGAGAAATAGTTTTGTCTCAAATGAAATTTGTCGAAACGAAATGCCACCGGTGGATTTATTCGAGCAATAAAAACTTTGTGAACGTAACTCTCGTTCTATGAATGAAACAGTTTTGTCTCGAGTGAAATTTGTTGGAACGAAATTCCACCGGTGGATTTCTGCGAGCTACAAAATCTTTGAACGTGAATCTCGTTCGAGAAATGAAATCGTAAAATATTTTCTGATGAATAAACTTTGTCCGTCTAAAATTTCTTGTCGAACGAATAATTGTTGAAACGAAATTCCACCGGTGGATTTTTTCGAACTACAAATACTTTGAACGAAACTCTCGTTCATCGAGAAATAGTTTTGTCTCGGATGAAATTTGTTTAAACGAAATCTCACCGGTGGATTTCTTCGAGCTAGAAAAACTTTGAACGAAACTCTCGTTCGCGAAATGAAATCATAAAATATTTTCTGATGAACAAACTTTGTCCGCTAGAATCTCTCGTCGAACAAATTTTCAAACTTATATGTTCCTCGTCATGCGTACTAGCATCATCGAGAAACAGTTTGTCTCGAATGAAATTTATGAAACGAAATCTCACCGGTGGATTTCTTCGAACTGTAAAATCTTTGAACGTGAATCTCGTTCGAGAAATGAAATCGTAAAATATTTTCTGATGAACCAACGTTGTCCGCCTAGAATTTCTCGTCGAACGAATCTCCAAACTTATAAGTTCCTCGTCATGCGTACTAGCATCACCGAGAAACAGTTTTGTCTCGAATGAAATTTGTTGAAACGAAATTTCACCGGTTGGATTTCTTCGAGCTGTAAAAACGTTGAACGTGAATCTCGTTCGAGAAATGGAATCGTAAAATATTTTTTGATGAACAAACTTTGTCCACCTAGAATCTCTCGTCGAACGAATCTCCAAACTTACAAGTTCCTCGTCATGCGCACTAGCTCTGTCGAGAAACAGTTTCGTCGCGAGTAAAATTTGTTGAAACGAAATTTCACCGATTGGATTTCTTCGAGCTGTAAAAATGTGGAACGTGAATCTCGTTCGAGAAATGGAATCGTAAAATATTTTTTGATGAACAAACTTTGTCCACCTAGAATCTCTCGTCGAACGAATCTCCAAACTTACAAGTTCCTCGTCATGCGCACTAGCTCTGTCGAGAAACAGTTTCGTCGCGAGTAAAATTTGTTGGAACGAAATCCATCGGCGGATTTCTTCGAGCTGCAAAACTTCTACAGCAGCGTTGACTTATAGTCACGTGACGTATGCGTGACGTATCACGGGGGCAACGAAAATTGTGGAACGCAACATCCAGCTCTCGCGAGAAGCTAGCGCCAAGTCTAGACAGTCAAGGGGGCTCCACGTACCCCCATAGCACCCCTGCACCCCTATATATATAATATATATATATATTATATATATAACCTCCGCGACGGCCTGCTCCTTCTTACTACTACGTTGTTCTTACTCTGGTCAAGGAGGTTTAGGATCGCGGGCGAGAAGCTTGCTGATTATATAGTTAATTTAGGGTCAGCTGAGTGAATACTCGATTCTCATTGGACTAGAGCCAATTGACGTCACGAAAATCCTAAAATCTACTGATTTCTGACGAAAATCACGGTAGAAGGGGTAAAATTTTGATCAGATTCAATTCAGAGTTCCGATAGTCAAGTCGATTGAGGTTAGATTGTACGATATTAAACCCACCCCATCCACAGATTTAGTAATTTCATGATATTCATCAGACATCTATGGTAGGTTCTACACTATATACGTGGCAGTTCAAAGGAACTCCAATAGATGGCGCTCGTACACTCACTGCTACAAATTGATACAACATACCAATAGATAGCGCTCACCAAATTACCATAGTCAGCCCGTATAAAATGTTCGATATATGGCGGCACTTGGATGGTTATTGGAACGAATTTGTATGGTAACAGATTCGAAATTGTCAGTGAAAAATAAGAAAAATATTAACAAATCAATTTATTAATTCAAATGCGTTGAGTCAAATATCTTTTCTTGATGTTGTCGTTTCGCCGCAGGAACTGTTCAACCTTGTCCATGAGCCGTATGTATACCAGACGAATATGCGTACACATACAGGTTTCTGGGCCAGACTTAGACGATCAACCGCATTACATTTCGGTAGATGTTTCTGAATTTCATGGTCCAACCGAAATCATCTCACTAAGTCGCGAGTCACCAAAAAATAGTTTGAGGTTCACATGTGCATTTCCTTCTATCGTTGAATCTATTTTTAGATGTATCGGAACTTGTCCTCGTAATATGTACGCGGTCAGTCCGAGATAGAGAGGGTAACAACGCATATATAAGCGGAACAGTTGCCAATTAAATTCATTCGACAAGTTCTAATACAGCGATTCTTTCCAAAATATGGAACGTGCCGGTGTAATTCAATTGTTAGAAACGTTGGTGTGTTTGATTAACGTGGGATGGCATTTGTCGGTGACGAATCGTGAGGCGGTATGGGACCTGCTGAAATCCATACGAAAAATGGTGATATACCCCGTATTCAGTTTCGCAGAAATGGCAGAAATGGAACAGATGTTTGAAGAATTGGAAAGGTTAATATCGTCGTCTCCATCGTCGTCATCGTCGTCTTCGTCGCCAGTTCTATCAAGTCTCGATTCGAAACCCGGCCCTGATAATTCGTTGAAGTTGAACGTTTTCATCAATTTAAAATTTTTACATGTTTCGGGGGGAGCGAAGCATATTTTATCGTCCGGGATGTGTACGACGGACAAGGATTTCGAATCGAGCGGAAATCCGTACGACGTGAAGAACAAAAGTTCGCTCAGCGATACGTCGCACTTGATGGACCTGATCGTTAAATTACCCGACGCCGTTAGAGCCGTGGCGAGATTAGCGTTGGAAAAATCGATACGGGCGAGTGCCGTTCAATCGAATTCGCCGCAGGATATGTTGCAGACGCTATACCGTTGGCATGCTAGACCGAGGAAAATCGAGTTTATATCCTACAACGACGATACGCACATGTGTTATCTGCATCTCGTGTCTACGTCGGACGAGCCGACTACTTGTTGCGAATCGTGTAATAGACCGTTCGATTTGAAGATTGAGGATGCCTTTCGTACCGAGAACTATCGGTGGGTGTGTGGCGACACAGATAAACATTCATCGAATACAGATCGCGTCGTACAAATTTATCGCCCCGCGTGGTCCGTATTGAAAGTTTTTAAAATGGGAAGTAAAATACGGGCTACTCTTGTGCGTTCCAATACGGAGATAATACGGAATGTCGATCTGGATGCGAAGGGAGCCTTTGCTGAAATGGTGGACAACGAAATGATCTCGTTGACACGAATTCACGATTTCTTTGGGTGTTCGTTCGCGGGGTGTGAATCGCGATGGACGACGGCAACGGCTCTGAGTAGTGCACACAACACGATGTGCGTGTTTCGTTCCATCGCGAAAATCGTCAACGCGCGTTCTACAATTTCCACGTGTTAGTGATCGATTCGACGGTTTGTGTGCATAAGCGATGGCGAGAAGGACGAGATCAGTGGATTCGCATAACGAGGCTGGCGACGTTTTACAATACAAAATAGCGAAAGACATACATTCCGGACAAGGCGGAAGGGATATTCGTCGGATCATCCACAATTTTTTTTTCTATTTTATTGGCCTCAATAAAAGTAGCCATTCAACTAAGATTTTAACTTTATTTTAGTTATAATATACCTACTCTAGCTAGCCTAGAACGAGTGTTTCTTGATAAGCGTGTTACTCCCAAATAAACAAAATGAAAAAACAGGGATATATTGTCTTCTGTTTTCCAAGAGAAAATAAATATTCGAATCTATTTCTTATGCTCTACACTGCTCCCCTTCCTGTTATCCTCTGTTGGAACTGGTATCCAAAATTAATTGTGGTCGGAACCATATTCAAAATATACAGGTCTGCCGGAGCCTCTATTCTATCATTTCTCGCACTCCAGGTGACGTCACCTAGCTCGACCAATCAGCTTGCACTCGAATTTTAAAAAAGTAGAAGGGAGGCTCCGACAGACCTGTATACTCTGACTATGGTCGGAACTGCTATGACGTTCATAGTCAACGATAAAAACGTCCTCGAAATTCTAATGTTCTTCGCTGCGACGAAATAGCGACCGATGTGTCAGAATTCGACGAAACCTATGTTCCCGATAAGGCGGACCGGATATTCGTCGGAGTATCTACCCTTTTGTTCCTCGACCTCTATGATGCCGAAGAATAAAATTTGAATTTATTTTTTGTATTTTATTTTTCCCGTTCTCCTTGACACTAAACCCATTTGCAACCGACGTGACTGTTATGAAATACGAATTTCACCCTTGTATCGGAACGACGTACTACGAGGTTTCTGTGAGATTTTCCAGCAATCGATTCTTTCACTATTAATAACTCCCTTTCATATTTTCCGCAAAATCGAATTGCGCATCGGGAAGAACGACGAATAAACGTTTTATGATAAACGGACGTCGACTTCCGATACAAAACACTAGTCTAAAGGAACGAACGGCAACGCGGTCGTATTTTATGGCGTACTTCGAATCGTTCAAATAGAGTTTCATATCGTTCATGGGGACGATTGTGCGATTATTTTCCATATGATAGCGTAATATCGCTCGCACAACAACGATATCGTTTACCTGGAAAATTTGAACATTCATTTGCTTGTTGTTTGCAAAAGAAGAGAAACGCCACTTGAAATCGTATAGATTTTTTTCGTCGACCCAATCTACGTATCTTTCACATTCGAACAAATGAATTTCTTTAGTGAATCGCGACTGTAAAATTGGAACTAGCAAACTTTCGATAGCACAAGAAATCATTCGTACGGTATGATTACGTTTCAACATCGACAAATGTACGCTACAATCGAAAGATAGTAACGTATTGGAAAATAATCGGCCGCGGTTGTTACGACAATGTCGTATATTCGATTTAGTTACAGGAACGATTCCATCACCACCGTATGGCGAATAAATAATCGTTCCATCAGAACGAATAGTTTCGATCGATGGATATCCCGATACATTGAGAAATAGATATCGAGTACTCGAAGGTCGTTTACAATAATCCAGTGATTTTCTAATTGTGAACGCGTTTCGAACATGACGTTCTATCAGGCTGGGAAATCGACTCATTAAAACTTCGATAACGTTTTCATCGTTACCGTTATCATCATCATCATCATCATCATCATCATCACCACCACTATCATCGTTATTATTATTATTATTCCGGCCACGATCGATTTTGTTCAAGAGTTCTCCGAACGGCAGTAGTTCATATATGGAATTGTAAGATTTTACGATGCGTTGTGATGTTCGGCGAGAGAGGAACGATAGATATTTCTCGCCAATTAGATATAACAAAGCGTCTAATGTTCCGCCGTGAGGTGTCGCAACACATATTACAAGGCGGGGAATCGTACTGTCTGCTGTCCTTCGATTCCGATCCAAAATACATTCTGTATAATATCTAGCGATCAGCCCCCCGAAACTATGTCCTAATAGGACGAACCGACTCGTCGTGTCACGCGCTAATAGTTCGTCGATAAATCGGCTTAGACGTTGCGCTCCTATCACAACAGACCGTCTCCAATCGTAGGCGAACGTGACTATTCTAAAATGCGGACTTATTCGATTCAATCGTTCACGTAATTTAACAAGAAAGCGTTCATAAATATCGACATCGAATACGGTGAACATCTTTATGCTTTCGATTATTTCGACAATTACGTCTTCGTCGTCGTCGTCATTTTCTGTGAGTTCCAATGATTGTTCTTCCTTTTCGGAAAGATAGGTGACGTTACCGTTCGCAAACATATCGAATATCGGTTTATATGTAAAGCATTTTGGTGGCCATATTCGAACACCATTTTTCTCGATCGAACTACCTTTGAGTCCGGGTATGAATATCACGACCAGCATCTCTTACAGTGTGTGTGTCGTGAGTTTATAGGAAAAAGCGATCGATAACATGTTGTGAGGCAGATAAATAATAATACACTTTATGATACGAATAATTTTATTTTTTTTTCTCTCGCATACAAGTTTTAATATAGTTCGAATCTGTTGTATATCGATCGAATATTCGGGAGGTGGTTTCGATGGCATCTGCGGTAGTATAGATGGGGCCGGTGGATCGATACATCCGAAAGGAGGAATTCACGAAACTTTCGTATAAATTCAGAACGTGCTGACTATCTCTGGGATATAGCCGACCCGACGGATTATTAATGTTATATTTACCTCGCAAGTTCAGCGCTAACGGCAGAGTATTTGCGACGTAAGCGGTTTTTTGTAATTCGTCGAATCTCATCGGCGTCTGCGATAACGACGGTACGTTGTCGGTTATGAAATACGGTACGCGACCCGCGATACCGTATACTTTGTTGTTTCTTTTGATGGTACACGGAAAGTTTTGTTGCATTTGTAACAATTGACCGCTGGCACACCGTGAAATTAACGAACAATTATTAGCTACCACGTTGATGTTGTCGCCCGGCTTATCGTCGGGTCCTTCGACCGTTCGATAGCGCTTCAGATCGGTACGGGTCGTGGCCAGACCTTTTTGTCCGAAGGAATTTACCAATTTGACGCCGTCGAACGATTTGGATTTCAAAACGACCGTCAATTCCAATCGTCGACGTCTCTCACGTCTAGGCGAGTTACACGTAGTCGCCGCCGTCGTCGTCGTCGTCGTCGTCGTTTTATTAGAAACCGACGGATCGAACGAAAACGATTGTAGGGAAACGTGACGGAAAGCCTCGTGCAACGGCTGACCTCTCGTTTCACATTCACGTACCGCCTGTATTAACGCCTCGTCGGCGATCGTCACATAGAACACGTATAAATTTGATATTTTATGAACGATAACATTTTTGAATACGGGAAACGTTATATCGTTCTCCGAGTAAACGGTAGCCATGAGAAATAGTACGGTCAAAGCGTTACCTCGTTTGTCGCGCGTCGATACGTTCACCGATCGTGCGATCGACGGCAAATTAACGACGAAATATCCATCTCGTGGCTCGTCCAACATAACGGCATACGAAAACACGCACCACAAATGTAGGTCCAAGTCGCGATCCAACACGTAAGCGTCCTCCACGTTCAAGCCGTCGACGTCACCAAAGGCGGAATTCAAAAAGTACATATTGCTGGCCGCCGCCGGTCTATGTACACGAGGCGCATTATCGAAGGAACGTTTGATGAGATCGAATCGATCGAAATGTCTGCGGTTGCGCGACAGTTCGTCCCGTTCGAACGCTTCGGGATCCACGTAGATTTGGAAATTCCTATTTACCAATTTAGCCAGAGAAATGTACGCTTTATTGGGTAGCGACGATTTGTAGGCACACACCGAAACGACTCTTTTCGGTGGTAACGTGAAGGCGGCCTTGTGATTGACGTATTCCGCGAGACTCGAACAAGGTAATACGTGGGCTCCGGACGGACTACCGTCGCCGCCGCCACACTCGTCGTCGAACGAATCGCAAAGAAACGAATTGGTAGTCTCTACTAATTTCTCGTATTTCGCGATATCGTTCGAAGTGACGGCGGCGCCGACAACGTTTCCGTCGTAAATTACGTATTTATAGAACGCTTCCAATTCCGAGCGAGATAGGAATACGTCGTCGCATCCGAATCGTCGGAGAACGCTAAATTTTCGGAAAGGAATACCCGCCACCACGTTGATACATAGGAACCGAGCATCTTCGTCGATACGTAATAGAATTTCAGCAAATTTGTGTACGGACTTTAATCGTTTCACGATTTCGCGATACAACGAAGACCGTCGTTGTCGTTCCTCGTGCGAAATTCCCGATACGTCGGCCCGTGCGAACGTTACGGCATACTTCGTCACGATATTATTAATCACGACGATCGTAGTAGCATCACTTCGACCATCGCGTTTGTCGTCGCCATTCGTCCTTCCCTTTTCGATACCGTTCGTGTATACGAAAAACGGCGACGGTGGACGGTCGCGGTTCGAAAGCTTCGACGATTCTCTGCCCATATAATCTAATATTCGCGCACCGATACGATCTTCGCAACCGAACGAAATTTCGACGGATTTATCGAATAGCATATTTTTGCCGGCCGTACTGATATTACCGATGCCTTGCGAACATATGTAGCCTATGATATCGTTCGGTACGTTTTTAGCCGACAACGAGTACACGTGCGTGGCACGGAGCTTTTGGCAAGTCATCTGGAGTTCCTGAAGAATGTGCAATTGCGAATGGATGGGTTGTACGAACAACGAATGATATTGGTCTTGTCGTCGATCCGCTTTGAATATAATTCCATTTTTGTACTCTGCCGATCCCATCTTTTTCGTATCCATCTTTTTCGCACCACCATCACCACCACCACTACCACAACCGCCGTTTTTCGAGCTGTTGTTGTTCCGTAAATTGCGATCGGTGTCGAGGTCGACGCGTGCGTTATCGTCGTTCCTTTCTCCGCACGAAAGATTATCCGCGACCGCGTTCGTCGTCACGTCGACGGCGGTGCTTCGTTTTCTTTTTCGCGACGTTCGATGTGCCGCCACGAACATGCCATCCGACGACGCTTTTATCGGAATTTGAGAATATCTGTCGTTCATATTGATCATCATCATGCGTTTATTGTAATGTTTGTTGTGTTCGCTCTTCGATTGTTCGTATTTTAGCGTGTGCGAAATACCCCAAAAGGTTAAACCTCTGAGAATGACGTCCCTGCAAGAAGCCATAACCGTTCCATCGAATACGTCCAATTTGTCCAGACATATTTGTACGGATTGCGCGTAACAAATGTATCGTTTATTCTTGTGACTGTCTATCGGTCGCGAATGTTGTCTAATTTGTTTCATGTAGGCGATTTGCGAATCGACGTCGGGATGAATATGATCGTGCCAAGAGCTAGGCGTACAACGATCGTAGTACAACGATAGCGTGGTAGCGTCCACTTTCGAAATAGTGTCACCGTCTCTGTTTTTACACATCAAGACTTCGTCGTCGTCTTTATCGTCGTCGTCGTCGTCGTCGTTACCGTTGAACTTATTCAACTTGCCCAAGTGGAATTTGTGACCTCTGTTGAAATCCGTATCGTACATGTAGAAAGTGCTCTCCTTTTGTATACCGACTTCGTGACAAATCATATTATTATTCACTTCTCGAAATACGGAATATTGTAAGCTTCCGTTCGACAGGAACGATCCGCGTAATATGCGATGTTTGTAACGATCGATTAATCCCGTTCGTGATAGGATATCGTGTTTATCGTTGTTTTCGTTCGTGCGTAAATCCGTCTTCTTCAAAAAACATCTCAACCGTTCGAATATGTATTCTTCGACTTTGGATCCGATCATAATCAGATGAATGTCACATTGATGTTGTAGCGAACGGTCCGTTTTCGTACAGTCGTCGTTGGCGTCATCTTCGATACGTCGTCCGTCTTGCATACACGCGGTATAAGAAATACCACGTTTGGCGAGCTGAGACAATATATCGCGATCGTCGGTGATCTTCTTCACACATTCCACGTCATCTTTCGTATTGGCCGATTCGTTTATATAGTCACGACGTATGCTGCGGGCATCAGTATTACGCGTGGTTCCGTCCGAACCGGATGCTGTCTTGTTGTCTCGTCTTGTAACAATTTTCTGGATTAAGGAAAATATCGTCGACGATCGACATATCGTAATATGAAACGGACCGCGTGATCTTTTACGCGGACAATCGTAAAACAGATAGTTGTAAATGTTCATTTGACTGGACGGCTGTGCCGACGACATCTAGTTATCACCACGTTCGGTCGAAATTGTACCGCGCGAAGTATCCTCGCCGGACGATAAAACGAAGAAGCTGTCACGGTCACCGTACGTGGTACACTGTGTCTATCGCGAAAAGGTACTTATCGTCCGAGTGCGTATGGGCAGATGTGTGCGATGTCGACCGATGTGTACCCGAAGAAAGACGACAACGACGAAGAGACAATTTCCGATGAAGATTACGATACTTGGAATATAGACGATATCGATCGTCAGCAAATCGACCATTCGACGTTGCACTACATGTTAGATGTTTCGTTAGATAGCAATTACAACACCAAGAAGAACACGTTCGATATCAAATTTATCGATGGGGAATTAAAGTTAAAACGCTTGACGTTGGCCGCGGTCAACGTGCCGATTTACGTGATGATAAGTAGCGAATGCGTCACAGATAAAGTACGATGCTCCGCACGCGGTGGGATCGCGGACTGCGATAAGGATAAGGATGACGACGACAAAGACGACGACGACAACGATGACGACGGCTTGTCACCTTTCGATATCGTTCGCATTAAATGTGCTCGCTTGGAGAAAATTCTACGTAACCTTTTTCGTCCGTTCAAATGTTCGTTGAAAAATACGGGATTGTCGATGCACGCGTTGAATTCCTCCTTGTACGAATTGCTGATCAGACATAAGCCTCATTATCGACACGGAATTTTGTTCAGGCTAGATATTCTCGCTAGTTTGGCAGATGACGGTGGCGACGGCGACCCCTCCGCATCGAAAAAACCGTTCGACGGTGGAAAAACGTCTCGGAGTAAATTAGACGCGGACAACGAAGATCGTATCAAATACAGACCGTCGACGTTGCCTGAGCGTTCTCGGGTGCTAAAATTCTTGTTGGAAAACGCCATGACGCACGCCGACCTATATGCGATATCTTCGTTGAACGAGGACCCGCGGCAAGTGTTCCGATATAATTTGCTAACGAACATGATCGAAGATTATAACGATGGCGGATTGCCCATCGTCGAATACGAATTTCACCGCATGGACAACGCGTTACCCGTGCATGCCATAACGGAATCCATCATATCTAGATCGCCGCATTTCTGGGCTTATTGGACTCACAACGGATACATATTCAAGAACTGTCAGGCCGACGACGTGAATTCGCAGCGACGACGAGCGCTATGTCAAAAGAACGAACTTTGTCAACCGCTCTTACATTTGCCCACGTGTGTCGTACGAATAGACGGAGGACGAGCCGGTGGACACGGGAAATATTTGTCACCGATCGACACTATATGTGTTTTGAGTTTGGTTCCGAAAATTGTCGAAACGACGGCTGCGACCGTCACGACGTCAAGTCACCCTCGTCGCAAACATAATAGTTATTTCGTGTACGTTTATAGTCGTAAACCGCCGGGCGCCGAATGCGATGACGGCGACGACGACGACGACGACGATACCAGCGAGTTTTATAAACGAACGTTGTGCAATCTCGTGGAGAAGTTATACGGAAAAAATAGTAGAAGATGCGGTGACGTGTCGGACGTGTGTATCGAATTTCTACGTTTCGATTCGGAATCAATAATGCTCACGAAATTCGTCGCGGAAATGTCCAAAATATGTTTGATCCCGTCGGACGTGACGTTGCACACTCTCGTCGGATACGATATGTATCGGACGGTATGGCTACCGATAATGGGTAGACTGATGGATTTAAAATTGTTCGACGTTATGGGCGAGTTTATATCGATGAACGTGTTTAGCGGACAGCCGTCGTTCGATTCGAACTCGATGACGTTCGACTTGAACGTGTCGTTGCCCATGTTATTGCCAACACATTTCGATCGCACCGTCGATATGGTACGATTCGATTCGGAACGTTTGTTACGCGACGTACGCTATCCGAAAGAGGCTGCCGAGGAATACAGAAAAATCTTCCGCAAACGCCATAGCGAAAAATCGATAGAGTCTACTGCCGTCGAGAACGGTTGGATCGATTTAATCAAAACCGTTTTCGAAGTGACCGTTTTAGAATATATCTGGAGCGATTTCGACGTTCGTAAATTCATGTTGTTCGTCTCGGAATTGTTGAATACGTCGATCGGAGACGTGTTTGGATATTCCGTCGACGGGAATTACGACGGAGCGTTGTTGTCGTCGTCGTCGGCGTCGTCGTATAAAACGTGTCGTGCGTTTCGAAATCGAATCGTGAGACACTTACAAAATTTCGTACATTACGAATGTCTGCGATACGGACGATACGAATCGAAGAGTTTCCTATCGAACATTATCGATAATTATCGCGGTAACGTATTTTCGAGTGTGCCGTGTTCGTTGTCTGCGTCGTCGAAAAATAGGAATGTCGATGCTGCTGCTGCTGCTGCTGCTGCTGCTGCTACCACAACAACTAGACGGTATCGATTCGACGAGTTAACCAAGACATATAACAAGTGTGCGAAACAAAAGGGAGAAATTATGGATGTTTTTCTGGCCGAGCAACGATTGTGTACTCCACCCGTGTGGAATAGGAAAAATTCACCGATACGAGGTTTGCGCACCTTGCATTTCGGTCGACAAGGATTGTGGACGGACGGAGACGGAAAGTATACCTATATAGAGATGAATTTCACCAGCGCGTACGGTTCGATCGGAAGCGTTTATAACGTATCTTTCGAAAATACGGCCGTCCTACCGGTCCAGTGGTTATTGACGAGCCTCGGTTTACGAGAAATACCCGACGGTCTCGATAATAACGGTGCCGACGATGTCCGATCGAACGATCCTTTCGCGGGCGTCGCGCGTAGATACGGTCGATGTGAAAATTCCGACCAACACTGTCACTATCTATTCGACATGATGTTCGTATCGAACGCGAAACGAGATCGGTATATGGTGAATAGTAAATATTTTCGTTTGTTCTATTACGATAGCGATAACTTGTCGGAAGACAGTAAGAACGATACGAAATCGGAATTTATTAATTTGTTGCGTCGCGCTCGTACCCTAATATCGAAAGACGATGAAGACGACGACGACGACGACGACGACGATGACGACGTACAAATATCCGGATTCGAAATTACACGCTTGAAACAAATACTGTCCGTGGGAAATCCGTCGAAGAATCGTATTATCGTCATTTACGATGGTGCCGATACGTGTTCGACGTTGAACCTGTTATTCTCCAAGTTGATCGCCGAACGAAGATCGTTGGCGACACGATACCAATACGACGATACGGTCGTGGATATAGATGACGATAACGACGATAACAGCGTCGAGGGTAATGATGACGAACAAAGGACATCGTACAACGGAACCCGACGAAATATCATCGATGAAAAAGTAATCGAGAAGATGATTATGCAAGGGAAAAGAAACGTACTGAAATTGACCACGAACATGCTATATGGGCTGACGAATAAAGAAAACTCGTGCGTATACTCGCCGTCGGTGGCTCTAACTATAACGATTCTATGTAAAATGTTAATTACCGTGTTGGTGGCGATCATCGAAAACTTGTGTCGACCAGATGTCGCGGCCGCGTTGTACGTCAACATCGATACCGTCATATGTCGCATTCCTAGAACGACGGAACCTCGCGTGAGAAGTCTTCTACAAACGACGTTCGACAAGTTCATATATGGTCGCGACCGTCCGCTAAACGACGACGACGATCGAAAGCAGAACGCTAAAATAGAACTTCGCACGGTGGCCGTTTACGACGCCATAATGATCGTCAATACTTCATCTCACGTGACCTTTTCAAACATCAAAAACAGAAGGCAGCAGCAGCAGGAGTTCACGCGAGACAAACGATCGCCGGTAAATTCCAACGATCTGTATAGAATTGACATCAAGTGTGGTTGCATCGTTACCAGTCAGTACGATTGTAACGATTTCGACGCTGACCACGATACCGATAATCGTCGTGACGGATTCGATTCGTCTCATGCTAACCCCGAGTATATTCCACACGCTATATTACGAGTATTTACTTTCATATGTGATTGGGTGTACTTTTCCGAGCGAGATTATGATAACAAGGCAATCAAAAACATCGAACCGATTCTACGTGAATTACTAAAGAAAATCTACGCGTATTTATTCTCGCTCCCAGAACAAGAACAATTCGTCGTGGTTGCTCAACGTTGTAACACCTACGATGGACTCACAGACGATGAAAACGTACCGTCGAAAAACGATAGGTCGTTCGTAGATATCGGCTGTGATAGAATAGTTAAGGACGCAGCACATGATCTGTTCGTAAACGATGATACTGCGGCAGCATCTAGCAGCGAATTTGTCTACATGTGGCCGATATTGATTTTACAGACAGATTCTCCTACGAATCGCGATGGGGCAGCTAGGAACAACACCGCTCACGCCGCTGCCAACAATCCGCAATTGGCTGGCGAATTTGGAAAATTCGACTTCGAGAAGATAGGTTCACGTAACAACAAACTGACCAACAACATATCCACAACGGTCACCGAAGAAAACGTTACCGTTAATTATTATTTCTTTCTCAAAATGTACCGAAAATTCATATATCAAATTTTTTGTCAATCGAATATCGTTCACAAATATATGACTACCAAAGGTAATAATTCCGAACGACGTTCGTTCAGTCGTATCTTCGACACTCTGTTGTTGCATACATTTATTGATGCATGTTTTATACACAAACAAAATAAAGAGTAATAAAATGATTTAAAAATATTTTATTTCACTTTTCACACCATATCCACTACCTCTAACGCCAATGTGATTGGACTGTCATGTTTGCGATAGAATATCAAAAAGCAATGTTCCTCGTCATGCGCGCTAGCTCCATCGAGAAACAGTTTTGTCTCGAATGAAATTTGTTGAAACGAAATCTCACCGGTGGATTTCTTCGAGCTGCAAAATCTTTGAACGTGAATCTCGTTCGAGAAATGAAATCGTAAAATATTTTCTGATGAACAAACTTTGTCCGCCTAGAATCTCTCGTCGAACGATTGGTTGTTGAAACGAAATTCCACCGGTGAATTTCTTAGAGCTACAAAAAGTTTGAACGCAACTTCCGTTCTAGGAATGAAACAGTTTTGTCTCGAATGAAATTTGTTGAAACGAAATCTCATCGGTGGATTTCTCCGAGCTGCAAAATCTTGGAACGTGAATCTCGTTCGAAAAATGAAATCGTAAAATATTTTCTGATGAATAAACTTTGTCCGCGTAGAATTTCTCGTCGAACAAATTTCCAAACTCACAAGTTCCTCGTCATGCGCACTAGCTCCATCGAGAAACAGTTTTGTCTCGAATGAAATTTGTTGAAACGAAATCTCATCGGTGGATTTCTCCGAGCTGCAAAATCTTGGAACGTGAATCTCGTTCGAAAAATGAAATCGTAAAATATTTTCTGATGAATAAACTTTGTCCGCGTAGAATTTCTCGTCGAACAAATTTCCAAACTCACAAGTTCCTCGTCATGCGCACTAGCTCCATCGAGAAACAGTTTTGTCTCGAATGAAATTTGTTGAAACGAAATCTCACCGGTGGATTTCTTCGAGCTGCAAAATCTTTGAACGTGAATCTCGTTCGAGAAATGAAATCGTAAAATATTTTCTGATGAACCAACGTTGTCCGCCTAGAATTTCTCGTCGAACGAATCTCCAAACTTATAAGTTCCTCGTCATGCGTACTAGCATCATCGAGAAACAGTTTTGTCTCGAATGAAATTTATGAAACGAAATCTCACCGGTGGATTTCTTCGAGCTGTAAAATCTTCGAACGTGAATCTCGTTCGAGAAATGAAATCGTAAAATATTTTCTGATGAACCAACGTTGTCCGCCTAGAATTTCTCGTCGAACGAATCTCCAAACTTACAAGTTCCTCGTCATGCGCACTAGCTCTGTCGAGAAACAGTTTCGTCGCGAGTAAAATTTGTTGGAACGAAATCCATCGGCGGATTTCTTCGAGCTGCAAAAACATTTGCAGTTATGACTCGTCATCACGTGACGTAGACGTGACGTATCACGGGGGCAACGAAAATTGTGGAAAGCAACTTTCAGTTCTCGCGAGAAGCTAGCGCCAAGTCTAGACAGTCAAGGGGGCTCCACGTACCCCCATAGCACCCCTGCACCCCTATATATATAATATATATATATATTATATATATAACCTCCGCGACGGCCTGCTCCTTCTTACTACTACGTTGTTCTTACTCTGGTCAAGGAGGTTTAGGATCGCGGGCGAGAAGCTTGCTGATTATATAGTTAATTTGGGGTCAGCTGAGTGAATACTCGATTCTCATTGGACTAGAGCCAATTGACGTCACGAAAATCCTAAAATCTACTGATTTCTGACGAAAATCACGGTAGAAGGGGTAAAATTTTGATCAGATTCAATTCAGAGTTCTGAGAGCGAAGTCGATTGAGGTTAGATTGTACAATATCAAACCCACCCCATCCACAGATGTAGTAATTTCATGAAATACATAGGACATCTATGGTAGATTTGATACTGTACACGTTGATTGGAAGTTCAAGGGAATTCTACCAGATGGCGTTTATCCGCTAACTGTAATAAATTGATGCAAC
This sequence comes from Endomychus coccineus, assembly GCA_958510875.1. Lineage (NCBI taxonomy): Eukaryota > Metazoa > Arthropoda > Insecta > Coleoptera > Endomychidae > Endomychus > Endomychus coccineus. The sequence continues at coordinate 25,072 of CAUEHT010000118.1, forward strand.
ATATCAATAGATGGCGCTCACTCACTAACTGTAATAAATTGATACAACATATCAATAGATGGCGCTCACTCACTAACTGTAATAAATTGATGCAACATATCAGTAGATGGCGCTCACCAAGTTGCCACACCGGAATTATATTACATGTCGAAAGATTGCACTCTTCACGTTACTCCGAAAGAATTGCATTACATTTCGGTATATATCTCCGAATGCTATTTTCGATTCGAAATCATTCCACTGAGTCGCAGTTCATCGAAAAATAGCGTGCGACTCACATGCTTGGTTCCTTGTATCGCTGGATCTATCTTCACAATTGTACATATTCTTTGGCGAACAAAAATTTTCAGCTAAATTTTGTTATGGAACAACTTCAAAGATGCAAATTCGTATCTCATGACGGTCACGTTGGTCGTAAATGGTTTAGATCAAGTTTCGATCATTGTAAGAATGGCCAAATATATCTTGCTACTCATTTGCGTCATCATTTTGAGTTTGACGTGTGTAATGTCTACCATATACGTCAAACTACATACTTTTTTCGCTATAGGATGCGATCAATTTCGTAACGCCACGCTGTTCAAGTTACGAACGTCGTACATTTCGTCTCGGAACACTAACGAAAACGATATTATATTTTCCGATTGTGCCGCCTGCACATTGGATAATTTGTCTTCCCTTCGCTCGTATTTCGACACGCAGAGCATGTACGATGATACAGTTACAGATTTTCGTACAGCTCTGAAATTGATGTGGAACATTAAAAGCAGAGGAGTTTTTTACGTATAGTCTACTATCGGGAAGAGAAAAAATATATAATAGCAAATATTATTTATTTTATATTCGTATTTCAACAAAAAATTAAATTTTCCGGGTTATTCTCGATGTGCCCCAACGCAACTGCCGCACTCAGGAGATGTTCGGTGGTGGCTCTGCTGGCAACAGCTGGGACTTCTTCGACTCCGATAGCTGCCTGGTGATGGGTGAACTTTTCAAACTCGTCGACGAGAAAATCCATTTCACCCGCTACACGTCTAGCGGTCGCCTCGTGATTAATATTTACGATCGAACTGACCCATGTGTTGTCCGACTGTCTAACGAATTTTATTCTGATCTTCTGCTCGTTCGACATTTTCACTCGATCGCTATTTATTACACAATTCGATTTTACGTATGTTCACGCGATGATTTTCAAACGATATATGACGACTAGCATATCCACAAAATATTTATATAGCAATTCGCTACGTTCGGAGGGGCGCGAGATAGTAATTTGAAACGGAAGAAATTGTATCAGATACGGAACTAGTTTTACATGTATTACTACAATTCGAATCTTCGGTACGACGACATTCAGAAATACATACTCGATCTATATGTAGGACAAGAAAAAGATCCACTAAACAGCGATCGTTTGATCATAATTTCTCCGTGTGTATAATCTTCGAATTCGTTAGATTCTGTCAGTTGTCGAATGGCCCAACGCCACAAACAAATATCGTGACAATCGTTAGCGTGTTTGTATCGAGTGACGAGTTTGAGTTTCCACGTGGGAAAAGACGAATCGGCATATATGTCGATACCGCCGCCGTTCGGTCGCATGTTCTTCCAGCAGATACAACACTTTGAAGATTCGGATTTATTTTGTCCGAGTGAAACATAAAAACAAGAAGAGTATTCTACTTGTAGTTTACTATTGGGAAGAACAAAAAATGTATAATAGCTGAAATCTTTTATTTTATACGCTAACGAAAAATAAAATTATTGGAATCGTTTTCTATGTGCCCCAACACAACTGCCGCATTTAGTAGATGCTGGGTGGTGGCTCCTTCGACTCCAATAGCTGCCTGGTGTGGATCGGACGAAGTAAACCTCTCGAATTGTTGCACCAAATAGTCCAGTTGATTTGTCACATCCGATATACGTTTAGCGGTCGCCTCGTTGTCGATAGTTACGATGGAACTGACCCACGTGTTGTCTGATTGTCTTCTAAATTTCATACGGAAATGTTGCTCGGTCGACATTTTGTTCGATTACTTTTACTCGATACTATATTACTCGATTTTCTTACCACGACGTTCGAACGATATATGACGGCTGGCATATCCACGAAATATTTATATAGTAATTCGCCACGCTCGGTGGGGCGCGAGATAATGAATTGTGTTCATCTCGAACTGAAGAAATTGTAGCAGATACGGAACTAGTTTTACATGTAGACAATGTTCAGAAATACATATTCGATCTACATATAGGACAAGAAAAAGATCCACTAAACAACGATCGTTTGATCATAATTTCTCCGTGTGTATAATCCTCGAATTCGTTAGATTCTGCCAGTTGTCGAATGGCCCAATGCCACAGACAAATATCGTGACAATCGTTAGCGTGTTTACATTGAGTGACGAGTTTGAGTTTCCACGTGGGAAAAGACGAATCGGCGTAAACGTCGATGCCGCCGCCGTTCGGTCGCATATTTTCCCAGCAGATGCAACACTTTGAAGATTCGGATTTACTTTGTCCGAACGCTTCGGTGGACTCTCTGTCGCAACGTACGCTCGTTTGAAAGTATGCATATATTGTCGATATTATCGATGAAATCCACGATAAATACATCGTCCGTAATACGTCTTACTGTCGTGAGGGGAATCAACGCAGAAACCAGTAAGCCAGATGGACGTTGGAAACGATCATCGGTATGTCGGGCAAGTGATGTCGCACGTTCGACACGATGGATCGTAATACTTCTCTTATACATTTCGAGTTATAATGTTCGACGAATACGAGCGTGTACAGGCCGTTGTCGATAGAATAATTTGTCGACACGCCGATTACGTTCAACCGGCGTAAAATCGAAAGCTTCGGTAAAAATGGCAATATAACTTCGACGTATACGTTCCTTATGTTATCGTCGTCGTAATCGCGATATCGTGCGGAAAAATCGAACGGTCTCCGATAACAAACGACGTCCACGTCCGAAATCGTGTCCGCAAAAAACGGACAGTATTCTCCGTACGGAGTGTATCGCATAACGGCGGCGTACACGTGATTTCTTTCGAATATTCGCACGTATCTCGGAAATAAACCGTTTCCGGGATCGCGAATAAAAAACGATCTGATTATATAAATTTTATTTACGTGAATACCTCTCAAATAAATGGTTTCCAACTTATCTTCGATCTTTGACAATTTATAGTAATGCGTCGGTGATATCATCCAAAGTCGCGTCTTATCAATTTAAAATTTATGAATCGACGGAGTATCGCCGCCGGACGCTCTATCATCTGGTGGTGCGGTCTTGGTCGACGAAGACGATGCTTGTTGTTGTGTTGTCAGCGGCGAATCCAATAGATACGACCGTAACGCATACTTGAGAATATCTTTTATACGTGTACAAAATTGTTTTCGTTTGTAATTGGGCAATTCTACGAATGTCCACATTACGGTCGATATAAAAATACAAATAAACACGATCAACGTGACAACGAACAATTTCGAAATGAGATCCGGAACGAAAAACGACATCGCACAAGCGACCGTTACGCTAACGATAATTTTCAAGGAAGTTATCTCTTTATTCGACATGGGTGCGAATATATATCGATATACATCTCCTATATTATCGAGCGACGACGACAACGACGACGCGGTCGCTCGTGATTGTTGTTGTTGCGAATCGGAAGATGACGACGACGACGACGGCGACCGACTTTCACCTTCTTGTTTCAGGTTCGATGTCGACATTATATTACTTATAATAGTACGGGGTGTTGTGCTGTCGTCGATTCGACCAACGACGAAATCGACCCAAACTTGGGATAAATAAAAAGTTTCCCGTCCGTTTGGATCAGTCAAAGTCTGATCGCCGGTGTGCAGTCTCGGTAATTATCCAACAATGGGCGTTCCTCAAGTGAGAGACCTCTTAAATGCGATGGGTGATGACGTTTACCAAGAATGGAACGTGAATCGGGACTGCGGTTCGAATACGACGAGATGTATTTACATCGATGTTACCGGTATGCTATACGGAACCGTGATATCGGCTATAAGGCAAGAATTGCAAGAGCGACGGGAAAATTACGTTAACGAACCAACGATAGATATCGAAGAAACGATAGACCAATGTCGTTGTATAGACGTGGCAACCGACGTTATACTGAACAAGATATTTCCTATCGTACCTACAGATTTCCTCGATAATGTCACCAAAATCTACATCGCGGCTGACAACGGTGCGCCAATAGCCAAATACAGAACACAGCAAAAACGTCGTCTGAATCGTATAGTCGTACCAAACCGCGTTCGAGATCAAGTATCTGATGAATTTTTCGAATTGATCCGAAGATACGTGAAAGGTAAGGCTGTCGTGAAATACGATCGGCTGGATACTATAGGTGAAGGCGAAATGAAATGCCTCCGTGAAATTTGGTTAGATAACCCCGACCGAGCATACGTCATTGCGAACGACTACGATGTAGTGGTGGGTGCTTTTTGTATGCCTCGAAGACAGATACGTTGTATTTGGCCGAAACCGCCGAAAGAATCTGGCGATTACGATCCTCATTCGAGGCTTATCAATTGGACGTCGGCGGATCCTCTAAAACGCCTGTTGATCGTGTCATTTTTGAACGTGTACGGAAACGATTACGTTCCGGGTTTGGTAACAACGACGGCAAATATTAAAAGAGTTCTCAACGATATAGAGAATTTTTCCATTCCCGACGAAGTATTACTGAATAATCTATGCGACGTGGCCCGCATTCTGTTCGACACGACCGAATCATCATCATCATCATCATCATCATCACCGTCGTCGGTCGAGTGGGTGTTGACTTTGACGTTCGTCATTGCGTACGTTTATTGTTACCTATTGAATTTGCCATTTTTTTGCCCTCAATCTATCAAAAGAGCAAAGTTTTTGGACGTGTGGACTTCGTTCCGAGACGAATTGCGAGAACAGCGCCTATCGAAAGAAAAACCCGACATGTTAGACTTGAACGATTCCAGCGTACACGTTCATCGCAAAAATATCGTAATCATGTGTTTATGGTATCTGTGTTATTGCGTGAATCCCTTCAAACAATGCGGTGGTGGCGACGGTACCACTGGAGACACCGTCGCTACAGTTCACGATAGAAGTAATATGTTTTCCATCCCTATGAAAGAGCCGTTCCGGTACGACGATCCGAGAACCAAAATAACGTTCAATTGTACGGATAAACGGTCGCTCTTCTCGTGTGACTCGAAATGTATATGGAACATTTATGACATAATAAAGGAAATAATGTTGTAAACGATATTTTCATTTCTTTCCCATCTCCGTCGTAGTTATGAATATTTTTTGCGTTGTTTTGATATGTTCATTTCCCTGTTCACATTGGGAGCGTTAATAAAATATGGAACAAATTGGGATTGTTATATCAGCTCTGTTTCTCGTTGTAAATGTACTTGTGATTACCGAATATTCCGGGAGTACGTCGGAATACCGTATATATAAATTAAAGTTCTACCACTCATCCAGTCAGTCGTAATTCATCGTTCAGTTAGTCGAGTCGTGTGTGTGTGTCTAATATCGAAACGTGCAGTATGGGAGTTGATACACTAAAGTATATTTTGGATGCGATCGGCGATTTCGTGTTCGAAGATTGGAACGACAAAATCGATATCGATCCGCTTACGAAAAAATGTCTTTACATCGACATTACCGGTATCCTGCACGACGCGCTGCGATACGCCGTGATACAGAAGAAAGACGAAATCAAACGTCGCTCATACGATGATACGTATCAGAAGCAGTTGGCTCTCAGAAGATGTGAAGAAGAATTGTCGTTCACTGCGATTGCTGTCGGGGTATTTCGACGGAAGGTATTAGCTAATTTACCAATGGGATTTTTACGATATGTTAGGAAAATTTATATTGGTGCCGATAGACGTCCACCGACCGGTAAAATCAGATCGACCCAAACTAGAAAATTCTATAATAAAGTTGTGTCGAACCGAGTGCGGAATCGAATCGAGGATGCGTTTTTTGACGTTGTCAGCCAGTTCAAGGCCGACATGTCGTACGAGTTCGTCGTCCATTACGATCGATCGCAAACGATGGGCGAAAGCGAGTGGAAATGTCTTCGTCAAATTTGGCTGGACAACCCCGACCGAGCGTACGTCGTGGCGAACGAGTACGATGTCGTGGTGGGTGCGTTTGGCATGCCTCATCGAACGATACGTTGTATTTGGTCGGAAGCGAACGACGAACATGACGACGACAAGCGTGCTGCGTCGAAGCTCATCAACTGGACGATGGCGTTCCCGTTACAACGTTTGTTGATGGTATATTATTTGAACTTGCATGGAAATTATTACTGTCCTCCCGTCAATACGATCTACACGTATAGCATGAAAGCAGTGATGGTTGAAATTGGGTCGTTTTCTGTACCGGACGATGAGCTACGGGGACAGTTACGTGACGTGGCCGGAATTATGTTTGGGACCGGTGACGAGTCGTCGTCGGAGTTGTCGCCGCACGACTGGACGATAGCTTTGACGTTCATCGTGGCATATGTGTACTGTTATTTGCTGAACGTTAGAGTATTCGATACTGGGACGAATGCTAACAAAAATATGTTTTTTGATGTTTGGGCCTCGTTTCAAGACGAGCTTTGGTTAGGAAAAACCGAACCGGTGGAAAGTGATTATGCGGTTAAAAACTATATCGATACAAAACAGTTGATAGAAATGAATTTGTGGTATTTGTGCTACAGTGCGACCCCGTTCAAGCGAAAAACTACAAATATGTTTTCGATCCCAATACAAAACCCGTTCAAATACCACGATATTCGAAGCCTGACGATCAGCGAGTACATGACCAACGACAACTTGTTTTCATGTGACACGTCTTGTTTTCGACGAATATATCGGGCTGTTTGTGAACTTTTCTCGTTAAACGATTAACACTTATATTTGTATTATTGCTCTAGATAAAATAATAAAAATTAACTGTTGTAAATAGCATTTTCATTTCCTCCCCATTTCCGTTGTGGTCTAGGATGTTATGGATGATGGTATGACGATGAACATATCAATTTGGATATTCGATCGACGAGAAATTTCGGACCGAAAAATTTTGTTCAGCTTAAGATATTTCACAGTTTTATTTAACCCATTCATTCCCAACGTGACTGTCATGAGATACAAATTTCACTTTTATGCGATTAACGGTTCCATTTCTCGAATCGTTCGATGAGGATCTCGAACGACAAAGTTTGTTCCTCATAAAATATTTCACAATTTAATTCCTCGAACGCGTGCTGAAATAGAAACGATCGGTACGTGCACGCAAAATACGTTCAGAACGAGGAACGACCGAAACGTTACCGCCCACCAATCGGGCGTATAAATAAGGCTGCGACACACACATGTCGATTCAGTTTCAGTCGAGATGCCGTGTAAAACATGTGGTGGATTAGATCACAGTCGCGTTTCTTCGGCCAAATGTGCAAATCGAATATTGAAGCAAAAACATAGATTCAGCACAGTAAATACTTGCACCGAGACGTTCACGATAAAACGCGGTTTTCGTAAGTTTTGCCGAAATCCAGAGTTACGACAGCGAATCGAGGATGACGTTTTGGAAATTTCTCAATTGACCATCGAAGCATCGCTCTACGTCAGTTTTTATTATACGAAATTGTTACATCGAAACGAATTTCCGATCGGACAGTTTTCCATCAGTCACCTACAAGATTTCTACTACCATCTTCAGGGCAAACGACAGAGGAAAGAACGCGTTGCGTTGGACGAAGAATATTTCGCTATGCGGCCAGACAAAATGTTATTATACGACGGCCGATTACGATCCTTTCTCATTAACTCCTGTGTCAAGCAACACGAAACCAATATGAAAAATTGTATCACGGTCCATTTTTACGATCGACTCGTCCGATATTTCTATGAAAAATATAAGGAAAAGTGTGATCGAAAACGCTACGAATGGAAGAAGATAGTTTACGACGAATTGTTCGCCTTCGTTCCACGTCACGTTGCCCACAGCCGAGAAGTTGCAGAATTTCTGGAAGATTTTCGATTCGACTATCACAAAAAATTCACTAATATCGAAAATGACTGGTGGAGTTTGGTACCGATCACTTTCGAGTTGGGACGATGGTTCGAAGAGAGAAAGATGAAGTCCTTTTCGGCGTTTCCTATATTTTCGTCTGGCCGAAAACATTTGCTTTATAACGCTATGGCGTTGAAAGAATTATTGAGTAGTACAAAATTGCTACCGAACAAAACTAACGCTTCCGAGTTCACGAATGAAACTCCAAAATATTGGTGGCAATATTTCGATCTATCTCACTCAGTTTACGGCGAATTCGACGACATAACTATGCAGATCGAGCCCCACAAGCAGCGGACTTCATTTGCCATGAGTTTTTCCACCAACGGAATCGATTGTTCCATCATGATGAATAGATATGGGCGATCTACAATTCAACAACCGCAGAAAAAGAAGCGAAAGAAGACCAACAAACAACCCGAGACTACAGTGGCTAGTTCAAGTTTCACCAAGTATTTAGGAATCGATCCGGGAGTTGTTAATTATATCGGTGCGTGCTATATCGATAAGGAAACTCGAACAGAAACCAATTTCGTGTTAAAATCGGCCAAGTTCAAAGAACATTTATGTAAAGAACGTGCTCGACGACGTAAACGGAAAAAAATGTCCGGAATCTTCGAGAAACGCCTGCTTGAATATCGCGAAAGTATAAACATAGAGAAAAAATTAATTGTTTCGCCGAAGTGTGGTTCTAATTTTAACTCTCATGTGGAGTACATTTTATACAGACTGAATTTCTTATCGTCCAGTCGCGAAATTTACGCTACGCGGAAATATTCGCGCTTGAACTGGGACTCGTACATTTCACGTCGTAAAGCAGAGGATAAGGTGGTAAATCAGTTATTGCCCGCTAAAGATGATGATGATAATTCCGTGTTGGTTTGTTTTGGAGATGGAACACTGGAGAAAAATTTCAGTTATGGCAGAAATAAAAAACCCGCCGTCGAAATGCTCAAACGAGCGTTTCATCGTCGACGCGATAAATGTCAGATTATATGTGTGGATGAGTATCTGACTACGCAATCTTGCTCGAAATGTTTCGGTAAAATGCCTTTGCCACCCAAAAACACGACCGTAAATAGAGACGATACGAAGCGACGACGACGACGTCACGATCATAGATTTCAAATTTGCCGAAAATGTAAAATCGTTTGGAATCGTGACGTCAATGCTGCGCGTAACATCATTTTGGTTGGTCTCGGATTAATCGATTATCGTTGTAAAACGTCAGATGAATTTGTTCGTTTGACGGAATTTCAAAATTATGTCTTGCATAAGGGTGAAATTCGTATCTCATGACGGTCACGTTGGCCGTTAATGGGACAGATTATGAAATAAAAAATTGTTTACATATCGGATTTTTATTCCTTTTCATTATATATTGCACACAATTTATCGATAATAACAGTCACAGGTATTGTATATTGTGTGACGATTTCGTTTCGTTGTGCTTCACAAACGAACGTTACGTTGCCGTAATATTCATCTGGGCTCGTGGCGTGTTCGTTATTGTCGTCGTTGCCGTTCACAAATGTGTTTTTGCAAATACATCGAACGTCGTTTGTGACATACATGCCATGGAGAAAAACGATATAGTCGATGACATACTTGGTTAGATTGGATAGAGTCTGGGCGTAGCGTTCGGGATGATGCTTGTTCGTTTCGAGCAGATAAGCGTATTCTGCCACTTCTTCTACGAACTTGTGATAGAATCTAGGGAATATGTGAACGAGATGTAAGGCGCCATTCGATTTTTTGTACGATTCGATCTGTCGTATACCGTTGTCGAGTATGCGATCGAACAGCTCTTCGAAATAAGTGCGAATGAAATCTTTCCACTGGCCCGTGTCGTCTAACATGTCGTCGATATATCGATCGATCTGTTCCTTGATTTTTGTTTTATCGATAACGGTCGGTGCAGTTTTGACTAGAATCACGTCGAACAGATATTTCAATCCGTTCATGAACGTATCGAACGAGACGAAAGTTGATGACGAAGACGACGAGGACGACGACGACGACGACGACATACTCTATGTATTCCGACCTCGCGCTCTCCCTGTATAGTTTACTTATAAGATATCGTTGAGAAACATGTCGAAAATAACGATGAGAGATAAATCTACATATACATTTCTGAATTTTATCACGTCCGCCGATTGGATCGATCGGGCGGAATACGTGTACGGCGACTTCAAGTGGACCATCAGAGAAATCGAAGTACCTATCAATGTTAGCAACGGTCACTTGTCATCGTTATCGTCGTCGTCGTCTGACTTATTCGAATGTACTTCGTACATTAACAAGAAAATTGTCAGATTACCTATACGATTCAATCACGATATAAGCGGATCGAAGCGTAATCATTTCAAACACGTACAAAGTCAATCGATAACTTCCATACCGACATGTATGATGGTGGATAACGACGTGTTTTATATCCCCATCGGGGATACGTGGGTTCAGGTTACGGTAGACGGTGGCATCAAAGCGGTAGTAGTCAGTTTATATAATAATATCGTGAAAGTTGCCGTACAATGTACATTTTACGGAAACGTCGATCTACCGTTCGGTCTGCCATTGTTCAATGCGAGTTTGGATAGGATCATCGGTTTCGTGGGGCGTCGTCTACCGAACGGTCGATATACGATCGATTCCGGTGCCAATATGAAAATCGTCAAACACGTTATATCCGATGTAAATTTCCCCAGTATTTATTTTATCGATTCGTCGTCGTCGTCGTCTTCGCGATGTCCTTCTAACGATAATGGTGTTGGTGGTGGTGGTGGTGTCAGATCTACGAAACGTCTCGTCGTCTATGGCAACGTAATAGCCAAACACGGATTACACGCGGGTAAAATTCGTGAGCTGGAACGTCAACAGACGAATTCGTTCGCCAACGTATGCCGACGTATCAACATAATACAAAAAGATGACGGCGTCGTAGTTACCGCGACGAACGGAAACGACGCCGATAGCGAAGAATTGGATTCGTTCACGTTGTGCAATACGCGTTTATGTAAATATTACGTACTACCACCGCCCGACGATGTTCTGACCGATAACGTCGCCGGTGACGGGGCAAAAAAAAAGTCGTCCAAAAAGTAAGAGCCGCGATATAGGATGTTATCGCAAATCGACGTTAACGACTTCGACGACAAAGTCTACGCCGACGTCGGACCCGTTACGTCTCCCGATACCGTCGCGCGAAATTCTCATATAGAATTGCCACCTCTGTCTATAACAGCAGCAGCAGCAGCAGCAGCAACATCTTTCGCGGAGAACGACGTTTCATTATTTGTCGAGCGGTCGGAATCTTCGTGCCCGTTACAACGACCCGTTACCGCCGCCACCGAAACGTTTCTGTCGCGAGACGATAACGAACGACCGTCGTACGGTTTGTTGAATTCCGTAAACGAACGGGAAGACGCTCAACGTGGAAAACGTCTGATAGACGACGTATTAATTCGCTTAGGCACTGTATCGGCCGACGATTTCGTAGTAGATCGGACGATGGTGACCAAATGGCTGGTATCGCGATACAAAAATATAATACATAAAATCGAGAAACCTATAGATCTGATGCACGCTATCGTCGAGTGTATCAGCACGGGTTTACGAATATTTTTGACAACGGAACAAGGCGATTGTTCCTATATCGATTCGGTGGAGATATTAAACGCTGATATTTTCTGTACTTGTAACGAATGGTTATTGGGATTCGTAGTAGAAAACGAAATACCAAAATTTACTAAGGATAACGTAACGCTTCCGATGAATCTAGACGAAGCCGACGACGACGACGACCACAACGATAACGGTGATGCGCGTAAAAACGCGTCGTCGTCTTTGTGTGACGCAGGACGAGATCGATTCGTCGCAAAATTCGATGAGTATCAGCGAATGATAGAGAAAATGATGACGGATGCTTCCGATTCGAGTAAAAGATCTGAGGAAGATTACAATTTGCCTGTTTTATTCGGCGGCGGCGGCGGATCGGACAACGAAGATCGGAGAGATACGATTAGCGTAGAGCGTGACATATTGACGGAACGTACGATAGATCAGAATATCGCACGAGAGCGATGTAATTTTCGACGTGACACGCAATCGCTAATAAACAATTACGACTTGGATTCTATAGCGGCGATATCGTCGTCCTCGATGACAGCCGATGGAATCGGAAGTAAACGTAGGGAAACCGGTAACTCGAACAACGTGAACGCTACCACCGTTAACGTTCTACAGTTGATCGTCGACATGAAAGAATTCGAATTATTGATATTTTTCCTATTATACGTTGATCGAGAGTCTCTACACGGTGACACGAATGTGATATTTAAAGATCGACCCGGTACCGGTGGAGCGCATTGTACTCTACAACAGCATAGAAACGGTAACACCACGAGCGCCCACGACGACGGCAGAACTCGGTGTTTCTCAGACCCCATCAGTACGGAGGTTAAAAAAATTCTACGATCGTTGACGACGAACGCTAATAGAACCGTCAAACCGACCGTCGTCGCCGCCGCTGCTGCTACTACCACCACCGTCATATCACCACAACCGCCACCAGCAACAGAGAGACTTGGAAAGAAACGTGCCCACTCGCAACGTCGTCCATCGAATCCGTTCTTCGATTCTACCGATCTGCACGATATTAACGAGAGACCTTCTGACGACGATGCCTCCGCTACCGCCGCCGAGGGAGTCGATTCGTCAATAACCGCTGGGTACAAACATACACGTATAAAAGAAATACTCGAATTTCTCACATTATTATATACGGATAAAATTCTCATCTCGATCACCGAATCTTTATTGATCGATACGCGCTTGTCTATATGGAACCGTAGAAACTCACAACAAGAGGGTACGTCGTCGTTTTATAAATTCGGTTTATTGGACGTGTTCAGTCCGAAAATTTCAAGAATTCACACGTCTTCTTCTGCTTCGTCGTTGTCTTCGAGTGCCGATCTTCGAGGGAAATACGATTCTCACGGGAGACAACCGCCAGTTACAGTCACGATCGATAATAGGGTCAACAACAACAACAACAACAACAACAACAACAACAATAACGACGACAATTCGATATCGGACAGTTATGAAGACTACAACAAAAGACGTCGCCAATACGGCGTACACGTTGGCAACCATAGTTAATATTACCGAGGGGAACGGTATCGTTGACGACACCGATGGCAGTAATACAAGTCGTTTCAGACACGATTCCAAGCTGAAAACGAGTAGTTCCAAGACAACTATGGCGACGGCACACGGCCGATCTGGAAAACCAACGAAACCACGTCGTCAATTGATGAAAGCACCCGCGAAAAAGCTATCCGTGTCGTGTAAACAGAAAATCGCCGGGACTGCATCGAATGCCGGTGGAAACAAATCGCTGTTCGGTCGTGTATTGCAATCGCTATCGATGGAGAGAACTGACGTTGTAACGACACAAACGACTTCGACTTCGAACCACACGATAGATAATTTCCTACGAACCGGAGTAACTGTGCCATCAAAAATCGCGATAAAGAACACTATCGAACATCGTTACGATGGTGGTGACATCATTACCGACATCGATAGCAATCGTCGCTACAGGCATATCGACGTTCACGATAAAAATATCGACACGGATTTGACAGATTTCAAGCAAACGTTCGAAGATCGCAATAATACTCTGATTCCTGTCGTGAACGTTTTGTTCGAAAGTGTATACGACAAATGGGAATATTACGTACTACGTTATCTATGTGGTATGGGATACTCATCGCAACTTTTCTACGTAGATAGTTACAACGGCAGTGGTAGCGGCGGTGGCGGTCGCAAGAGCCACGGCAACGACGGTAATCTCTTTAGCACACTCGAATCTTTCAGACACATCAACAAAGATTATAATATTATCGTGACGTACGATAAATCGTGCAACAATAAAATGGGCATAAAATCGACGACGACGACGACGACGATGACAACGACGCAAGCGACGGTAGCTAGGAAGAATCAAAAACGAAAAATAAAAACGAACATCGGCAGCGAAAACGGGAATATTGCGAGTTTTAATAAATACGTCGGCGACAAAAATAATTCGACGACGACGACGACGACTACTACGCGAAATAACGACGAATGGGTTAATATACGTTTATCGATACCGTCGAGGGGAAACTGTTTGAATTATACGATTACCGATAACGGTGATCTATCGCAGTGCCACGGAACAGAACGGAATAATACACGCGAAAAATATGCCACCTATTGTATTTACGCGTTGATAAAACACATTCGCAACGGAAAAGACTACAGGCAATTGGTTACGACTGACGAGCAGCAGAGCGGCGAACGGATCCACGACGATAGACTCGTAATTATCAATTGCCAAGTGAAATCGGTTTATAACGAATTATTGTCGAACGTATATTATTCGAATGTTATACGATCGTATTTTGGTTCTTTAATATATTATCAACGGTATCTATCATTGTTGTTGTTGTTGTTGTTATTTCTTTTTTCCTTTATTCCTTCCTTTATTCGTTCCTTGCTCCCCAACTGAAATACGTTCCGATACACGTATAGATAAGAGATGATCGGAAATAGAAATTCCGATAATAATAATAATAATAATAATAATGATAATGTCTCTGCGAGACGTGTTGCAACGTTACGGGCCGAACGATTCGTTTATAGGCGCTACGATACATGGCACGATAAACGTAGGCAGCGATCCTACGTGGGACCGTTTGTGGGCAAACATGTTGGAAGTTTACTACGAGAGAGTCATCGAGCACAACGATAAACGTCGTTTTTATTGGGACGTTACGATCGCGGTGGCCAAGCAAATTATCTATCAGAAAATCGGCTTCGTCAATTTGCCTTTGCACTTACTACACAACTATAACGAAATTTCCAAGGAGGAATTTCTGAAATTGAAAACGATCGAACGAACGCTAAATTCGAATATCGATAAGTTGTTCTACACGTTCGTCGCGTTAGCATTTTCCGCTAGTACGGACTTTGCCGGTTACACCATGGACACGAAAATACTAGACTTGAGATTGAACGATATCAATCATTATTTGATCGATCAATCGGATCAGATGTACGCGATGTTATTCGCGTCGGGCGTTAATGACGAAGATGACGAAACTGCCACGAGCGTCGCGTCGTCCGAAACGAACGCGCGAGACAAACTGTACGAAATGCGAAAGTTTCAGATCGATAGTAAAAATATCATGGTCGCTAAGATACGCGATCTGTTCGACTCTCTATACGAACAGAGCATCACACAAGCACGGCGCCAGGGAATAAATTTGAACGTGAATAAATTCCAAACGGAATTATGCCCCGACGAGTTGTTACAATTCTGGACGAACCTCGGTCCGTTCTATTGGTTATGGTTCCATTTGACCGCGGGCAAATTTGCCAACGCTTATGACGATTTTCGTGCCGCGGCCGCCTCCCTGAAAGAACTGTTTCACAATTTCGGCTTGTTCATCAAGTGCGACTTGTGTAGAGCACATTTCGAAAGTATTCGATCGACGTTCGAGTATCGCAAATTGAAAGTCGACGCTCCGATCGATAATTTTCTTGTCGAAATTCACAGTTTGATACGATCGAGACACGACCGACTTCACGACGCCAAATTACGATATCTGAATCCGTACGGAGATTATCGAGACTTGCACGCTCAACTACGAGAGGAATATAAAAAGTGGTGGTTGTAGGATACGAATAAAAACGCTACATTTCAAATCGTCGATACTCTTTAATTTTATAAGGCATGATAATTATTTCAAAGGACCGCTTCGATTCTCTCTTCCTTTCTCTATCTCTCTCTCTCTATCTCTCTCTCTCGATTACAGTTTGAAATGAAACCCTCCGGATAGATCTATCAGTTTGTCACCCCTTCGTAACGTGTACGATACACCTCGTTTTCCCAGATCGTCGAGTAGTTCCATGATGAATTCCGGTCGTCGAGTGGTTCCTTCGATTTTTCTCAATTCCATACGCAAATCGAACGTACGCACGAGAATCTCTTCTAGTAACAATTGAATTTCAGATCGGAACAATAACGGTGGTAACTTGAGAACGGACCTTGGACGATTTTCGTTCATATAAGAGGAAGACATGACGATGCGTTCAGGAGTACTTACGCGTTCGTACGAACCCGACTTACGCAACGGCTTAGATAAACTTATCGACGACGAAGACGGAGACACCGACACAGAACCGAGCCTTCCTGGCGATGAGGTTCCTATGGAAGAAGATAACCGCGATCCACCCGCAACACCAATGGGTCACCCAAACTGGTACAACGATCACGTATACATGGTAGATATGCTGCTGAGTAACGTGACACGCAACGTCGAACTGATCGAAATCAAACGATCTCTGAGAACGTACGAAGCGATATGTCTGTTCAGGTTCGCCGTAAATTTCAAGGGAACGTCGTGTGCCGGTCTAGTATACGGCGGCATATGCACCTATCATTGGCAATGTATGAACATCGGTTTTTGTCGCGTATCGAGTCGCGTACTGGATAACGTTAACGACGGTTCGTCGAAAACCTATCACGACAAGGTGACGCCGTATTTTACGAACGTGCTACCTAAAGCTACGCTTCCCATAGCACCGATCGTACGATCCATAAGTCGTAAAGATTTGACGAAGAACAAGGAAAAGATTATTTCGTTGATGAGTTCGTGTTTCGGCCAGACGACAAAAACGGACGAAGCGGAAGCGATGGCCAAGGGGCTATTGGCGATGATCACTTGCACCGAATCGCCGATATTCACGATAATACGCAATCAATGGATAGCGAATCAGATGGCGTGGGTACGAGGATTAAATCCCAAAACTATGTATCAATTGATAGATCAATCGGAAGGCAGCGATAAACATACCGTTTCGTTCGTAACGGTAGATCAATTGACGATATTCGATACACCGCTGTTATTGATATTGCCCACGTCTGCGGTCGTGCTGGAAGATAAAACTCAATCGTTTTCCGATCCCGCCAACGTGACGATGATTCAATTGACGAATAAAAAAGTCAACGTCGGAGTTTTCGCGATTTGCGGGCCCATAATATACGCCCCAGTTATCGGAGGCCAACAAAATAGCAATGGTGGTGGTGGTGGTGGTGGTGGTGGTGGTGGTGGTGTTGCCACTAACGAAATACCCACGATTCCACGTCAACATTTGATGACTTACGCTAAATTGGGGGGTGTTAGTCACGATACGCGATCGGTCGTTCTACCGATGGTGCTAAGTAATTTAGGAACGGCGATGATCGATCTGACGAACACCAGTCTCATATCGAACGAGGATCTGAAAAAATGTACGCCCAAATTCCAGTTGGTTAGACCCGATCCCGAACCGTTACCGTTGCCGTTACCAGATAATACGCAGTTGCAGTCCACATTGCCGAAAAAACCCCTACCGGGTGACTGGATTTTATAAAAGTAATGGGTGGTAAGACATGGACGAAATAATCTTATTACCATCTCCATCTCACGCTCGTTCACCCTCGAACGTTCACCGTTCGACATCGATGGCGTCCACGACGACAGAGAATAAAAACAAATCGGTATTACGCCACGCTCGTTCCGTAAAATTTTTTAACGATAAAAAAAACGGCATGTACAAAAAACAACGTCACAGCAAGACCGGTCGAATTCATTCGACTTTACCGACTCGTCCTTCACACGATACGGCCGATCACGAGAATTCCGCCGTCGCCACAAACGACAAGTCGACAAACGTGTTTTCGTCGAACGCGCACCACGGTGAGCGCGCTTTTCTCGCTTGTGTCACGTTCGTAATATCGGATGTCAGTTTGGTATTGACCGATCAATTCAAAAGGATATTCCCGTCGACGATGGATCTGTTGCTGCGTTTGAAGCGCGACAATTTCGTTGAATATTTCCACGATAATCACGTCGTTTTATATGCCAGCAACGAAACAGAAATTTCCCTAGCACGTAACCGTTTACCATCGTCGTCGTCGTCGTCGTCGTCGTCGTTGTCGTCGATCTTCGAGTTTGACCAATACGTGACCGCCACAAAGTACGATTGCATCAACGATCGACCGATTTTAACCCTACGCAAACATCTATTCCGTAACGGCCGGTCGTCGTTACTGGCCGGTCCGATGGTTTTGATCGCAAAATCGACCGATAACAATAATAACGTCAATCAATACGATATCGTGAAAGATATACGACGTTACTACGAATATGACACGAATCACACGCACGTCGTAGATGTCGATCGTGAAAGTTTGCTACGCGACATAGCCGTCCAACTGTCCACGCTGATGAAATTTGACAGACAATAAAATAAATATTACACACTAACGAATATGTACTTTTTGTTCTCTACACCCAACGAAAAACCTTTCTGCGTTTCAACTAACGATAACATCGAGTCGAACAATTATAAACGAACAAGTTATTCAGTCTATTTTTAGATGTACGTGTAGACGTGACAATAACACATATAAACGTATCACGTTACGTGAAGTCACCTGACGATATTCTTGTCAATTTTCAGTATAAAAGGCAGCTGCTGGCACATAGCAGTCAGTATTCGATCAGTATCATCCGACTTTGAAACATCGAATCGTGTATTCCGCGTCATCATGAATATTTCCAACCGTACAGTGATTGAGCGTTTTTTAAATATAATCCAAGAATTAAAATTGAAGGAGTCCGAGCATATCGATACATCTGAGGCGACGAGGATGACGGAGAAAGAGAAACGTAGCGAGGCACGATCGGAAGGGTGCATCCAAAAAAACAGCGATCTCGTCGACGAAGCTGTGTTATGCGAAACGAAAAAAATAGAGGGCGATATCGGTACGTGGTCGTCGGACTCGTACACAAAGAAGGAAGAAGACGTTCGAGCGTGGCAAGATGCGTTGTATGGAGAAAATGGAAATCATGATATGGAACAATTGTTCAAGTCGTGTAAGAAAGGCAGCTATACGGATCTTGTCGACGCCATCTACTTTTTCGATACAGAATATCAGAACCAGGGCGAAAATACGATATATTTGGCGGTGGCGATGACGCGTGACGGATACACCACGCATCTGAACGGGGCGCCGTACAATTTGTGCAGCAGGAAGAATATCTCAGAGTTGGAAGAATTGGGTAATCTGAAAACCGTCAAAGAAAATCAATATATTCGCACGATCACGAATAAGCGTTCGGGTATGTGGGAGGATAAGACGAAGGAGGTATCGCCAGCTGTGATTGTCGACAACATCTACCGGTCGTTCTTATCGCGTCGCTATACGTCTGACCCTATCATCGTGAGCTGGCGCGATTCAAACGATACGGATTTTTTCGACGGACACATTCACACCAACAATAGCGACAGACTTACGGTGGACGTGGGTGGTGAATTTGCGAAAATCGAATGGTGTGCCATGATGGGATTCAAACGCGGTAAATTCGTTCGGTACGAATTATATCGTTTACCTGGAAAACGTATGATATGGTCGCACACGGTCGAAATTACCAATCAGTATTTCGTCGACAAGACTCACTTCACGTTCAACGATTACCACCGCGTATTAGGCTGTAGGGATAATCATGGGAAGTATGACGTTGAACAGTGCTGTGCTAACAACAGTAAAAAATTGAAATGTATATTGAACAGTGTACTATATTCGTTTGTTCGCAAGGAATAAAAAAAAATATATTTTCAACATGTTTTATTTTATTTCGCTCCCTGCTAATGTAAGTAATGGCTCCCAAAGACAAGCACGGTCGTAGTTACGAATCGGCCAACGATCGTGTATTGAATCGCGTTAACCTAGACGATGCGTATTCCTATTCCATAATGAACGTACTACGATCGTACGTAGATCAATCGGACCAGAAGCAAGCGCTTCTTTGTCGTCACGTACCGGCAGAATTGAAAGTTTCCCTGATAAAAGCTATCGAAAAGGGATCGTCGAGCGACGTGACGAATTTATGTCTACTTTGCAAGGACATCGATAAATTTTCTAGAGAGCAAATGTTCTATCAAGGGATCGTAATGCAATTTGTTGATCACGTAAAACCGACGGACTGTTCTCCCTTCTGGCAATCTATCATAAGCAAATTTCAGAATCGTTTGTCTACCATTCAAGATCGAGACGTGACGATGTTTATCGCGAAATCGCATTATATACGATCGTTGTCCGCGTCGGGCGTGTCTGTGGGCGACGATAAGATCACGACATATCTGGATAATATTCTGAACGTGGTTAACGGGACGTACAAACCAGATTTTCACAATTCCATCTTCAAACATAGCATAAAAAATATTTTTCAGAACGTAATCGTGTCCTTTGCCGATTTCGTGGTGACAAATATCGATTTATACATCGGTGACCAACGGCAAGCGTCACCTTCGGACACCGTTGATAATACGACGGACGGAGATAATATTATCGTATCTCAATTTTTGAGCAAGCGAGTCGAAACGACCGATTGGAGAAATAAATTAAACGATATTCGTACGAACAATCCGATTAACGTGACGAACGCTACGCGAAATTACGAGAACGATGATTACGACGACGGTGTGCGGTTTCCTTCCTCGCCACCATCGTTATCTTCGTCGTCGTCTACGTCGTCGTCATCATCGACTAACAAAACGGTAATAATTCATAGAGAACGTGATTTGATGTCACCGATACCGTCACCTTTGTTATCGCAGTCGTCGTCGTCGTCGTCGTCGTCGTCGTC
Organism: Endomychus coccineus; assembly: GCA_958510875.1. Classification (NCBI taxonomy): domain Eukaryota; kingdom Metazoa; phylum Arthropoda; class Insecta; order Coleoptera; family Endomychidae; genus Endomychus; species Endomychus coccineus. Next base: position 45,937 of record CAUEHT010000118.1, read on the forward strand.
ATCGTCGACTAACGAAACGGTGATAATCCATAATGAACATTGTAAATTGTCACCGATACCATCGCCTTCGTTGTCTTCGGCATCATCATCATCATTATCAACGTCGTCTTTCACGTATCATAGAAGTGCCGGAGAATTCATCGTCGACGCTGATGTCATACAACGAGACAATGATGATGATGATGATGATAATGATTACGATCGTGCCGATGAAGATAACGATGGTTGTAAAGACAACGATAGCAGCGACGACGACGATGACGACGATAACTTGTTCGTTACGTTACCGTCGATCGTAATCACACAGAACGATACGAAGAACGATCCGTATTTGTTGTCTAGTTCATTTGTCACGACCGGGGACGATGAAATAGTCGAAGAACGCGACGGTCACGACGAGTCGTTCATGTTATCGTCGTGTCAACCGCCAACACCCATATCCAAGTTGAACGATTTGTTCGATATCGAAATATCGGTCGACGTGACGCCGCAAATAGACGACGGTGAACGCGCATCGACAGAAAATGAAGTATTGTCGAATAACGATAGCGAAAACAACAAAGACGACAACAACAACAACAATAACAACAACAACGACGATGACGAAAAAACCGATTCGGAAACGGCGACTGCGGTGGTAGTGGTGGCGACGGCGGTGGTGGTGGAGGAGATCGCCGTAGATGATAGTTGTTGATCGATATCTCCGTCTGACAGAACGAACATCGACACGGTTCGGTGTGCTCGTGATATCTACGATGACGAACAACCGATCGTACGGAAACGTTATTTTCCGCTCGCTAGATTCGGAATCTAGACGGTTCGTCCGTGAAAATGCCCAGAACGACGATGATATGGTATTACCGTTGTGTACGTTCGTGACACAATTGAAAGCGAACGGACGGTCACAACCTCGATCAAAAATATTAAACGAACGCCAATTGAAAACTATACGAGAATGTTATCATCTCACGATTCCGGAGCCGGGCACACCGTTCGGTATATTGTTGTGCAAGACGTTCCTAGAGCCCAGACAACAGGACAATTTCGACATTAAACGACCGAAATTGTTCAACGTCGAAGAAGGAACCAGTACGGATTTCTACTCGAACGATGCCTGGATGGATCCCGTCGAAAAATTCATGTCCATCGCGAAAACGGAAATGTTATTATCGATGAAGAAAAATGCCACAATTTACATGTCGTTCTTATTGCGAACGTCAACGATTCGCACCGTCGACGATTTCAAACGTAACATCGTCGAATACATCCTTCCGTATACCATGTGCGTACGTCTGATGAACGTCGAACCGTCGTTGGAAACTCCTCCGGCCGCTATCGCATCTAGACAGAATTTCTATTTCGTCGTATACGTTCTACCGAAAATGGAAACCAGTTTCCTACTTCGAATATATTCCATGCCAATTTTATCGTTACAAACGGAAGAGCAAACGGCGAACGACGATACGACTACAGACTACGAGCCCGACGTGACGACGTCTCGGCTGCGTCTAATTTTCACTAGCAACCGATCATATTTCAACGATAAACACGTGAACGTAATGAATTCGATGATATTTCTATATTGTTTCATTACCGACCGATACAAGCCCGACTTTGAAAATATCAGCGACGACATTACAAACTATATGGTAAAACTCGTTTCGATGATCAGTTACGAAATTGGAGGTTATTCGTTGAAACGTAACGGATTGGCAAAAAGTGGTGTCGGTCCGCTCGCATTCGTCATATCCGAAGCGGGTCTGATAGAAACGCCCAAGTTCACCGGAACGGCCGATTACCCGAAAACCGACGGGAATCCCGATGAGAAGATGCCGTCGTCGTCGCTAGCCAAGAAAACGTTCCTGATCGAGAGTTATTTCGAAAGAATATTTGTCAATTTGCCTCTGAAAATGGGACTCTTGAACGATGAAATGCAATTATTTCGAAACTAATAAATGATAATAAAACAACAAGCTTTTCATTGATACGTTTATTCGCACACTCGTAACAATCAAATGAGGATAGATCTGACCCATTAACAGCCAACGTGACAGTCATGAGATACGAATTTCACCCTTATGCAAGACATAATTTTGAAATTCCGTCAAACGAACAAATTCATCTGACGTTTCACAACGATAATCGATTAATTCGAGACCAACCAAAATGATGTTACGCGCAGCATTGACGTCACGATTCCAAACGATTCTACATTTTTGGCAAATTTGAAATCTATGATCGTGACATCGTCGTCGCTTCGTATCGTTTCTACTCATGGTGGTGTGTTTTGGTGGCAAAGGCATTTTACTGAAACATTTCGAACAAGATTGTGTAGTCAGATACTCATCCACACATATAACCTGACATTTATCGCGTCGACGATGAAACGCTTGTTTGAGCATTTCGACGGCGGGTTTTTTATTTCTGCCATAACTGAAATTGTTTTTCAGTGTTCCATTTCCAAAACAAACCAACACGGAATTATCATCATCATCATCTTTAGCGGGCAATAACTGATTTACCACCTTATCCTCTGCTTTACGACGTGAAATGTACGAGTCCCAGTTCAAGCGCGTATATTTCCGCGTAGCGTAAATTTCGCGACTGAACGATAAGAAATTCAGTCTGTATAAAATGTACTCCACATGAGAGTTAAAATTAGAACCACACTTCGGCGAAACAATTAATTTTTTCTCTATGTTTATACTTTCGCGATATTCAAGTAGGCGTTTTTCAAAGATTCCGGCCATTTTTTTCCGTTTACGTCGTCGAGTACGTTCTTTACAGAAATGTTCCTTGAACGTGGCCGATTTTAACACGAAATTGGTTTCTGTTCGAGTTTCCTTATCGATATAGCACGCGCCGATATAATTAACGACCCCCGGATCGATTCCCAAATACTTGGTAAAACTTGAACTAGCCACTGTAGTCTCTGATTGTACGTTAGTCTTCTTTCGTTTCTTCTTCTGCGATTGTTGAATTGTAGATCGCTCATATCTATTCATCATGATGGAACAATCGATTCCGTTGGTGGAAAAACTCATAGCGAAAGACGTACGCTGCTTGTGGGGCTCGATGTGCATTGTTGTATCGTCGAATTTGCCGTAAACTGAGTGAGATAGATCGAAATATTGCCACCAATATCTTGGAGTTTCCATCCTAAACACGGGAGCGGTAGTTTTGTCCGGCAGCAATTTTACACTACTCAATAATTCGTTCAAAGCCATAGCGTTATAAAGTAAATGTTTTCGACCAGACGAAAATACAGGAAACGCCGAGAAGGATTTCAACTTTCTCTCTTCGAACCATCGTCCCAATTCGAAAGTGATCGGTACCAAACTCCACCAATCATTTTCTATATTGATGAATTTTTTGTGGTAGTCGAAACGGAAATCTTTTAAAAATTCTGCAACTTCTCGGCTGTGAGCGACGTGACGTGGCACGAAGGCGAACAATTCGTCGTAAACTATCGTCTTCCATTCGTAGCGTTTTCGATCACACTCTTTCTTATATTTTTCATAGAAATATCGGACTAGTCGATCGTAAAAATGGACCGTGATGCAATTTTTCATATTGGTTTCGTGTTGCTTGGCACACGACTTAATCAGGTGGGATCGTAATCGGCCGTCGTATAATAACGTTTTGTCTGCCCGCATAGCGAAATATTCTTCGTCCAACGCAACGCGTTCTTTCCTCTGTCGTTTGCCCTGGAGATGGTAATAGAAATCTTGTAGGTGACTGATGGAAAACTGTCCGATCGGAAATTCGTTACGATGTAACAATTTCGTATAATGAAAACTGACGTAGAGCGATGCTTCGATGGTCAGTTGAGAAATTTCCAAAACGTCATCCTCGATTCGTTGTCGTAATTCTGGACGTCGGCAAAACTTACGAAAACCGCGTTTTATCGTGAACGTCTCGGTGCAAGTATTCACTGTGCTGAATCTATATTTTTGCTTCAATATTCGATTTGCACATTTGGCCGAAGAAACGCAACTGTGATCTAATCCACCACATGTTTTACACGGCATCTCGACTGAAACTGAATCGACATGCGTGTGTCGCAGCCGTACTTATACCCTCGAGAGTGGTGGGAGGTAACGTTTCGGTCGTTCCTCGCTCCGAACGTATTTTGCGTGCACAAAATGAAATCGAACATCTCCACTAACGAACAAAATTTATCGGCTGACGACTTCAACGATACCTAGTTTTATTACACGTCAATAGAAAAGATACAGTTGCTGATGTACCGATCGTTTCTATTTCAGCACGTAGTTCTCGTTCGAGAAATTAAATTGTGAAATATTCTATGAGGAACAAACTTTGTCGTTCGAGATCCTCATCGAACGATTCGAGAAATGAAACCGTTAATCGCATAAGAGTGAAATTTGTATCTCACGACAGTCACGTTCGGAATAAATGGGTTAAATGAAACTTTGAAATATCTTATGTTGAACAAAATTTGTCGGTTCGAAATTTCTCGTCGATCGAATATCCCAACCAGTATAACTCTCGTCATGTGTACGAATGTGTCGTTCGACGAGGGAAGTTGTAAAATGTCTCCTGACCAAATTTTCTCGGTCGGAATCTCTCGTCGAGCGAATCTTATGTTCATCGTCATACCGAATAACATCATTAACTACAACGGAAATGGGGAGGAAATGAAAATGCGATATATGTGGAAACGTTCCTGATCGACAGTTATTTCAAAAGGATATTTGTCAATTTGCTTCTGAAAATGGGACTTTTGAACGATAAAATACAATTATTTCGAAACAAATGATAATAAAACTACAAGCTTTTCAATAATACCTTTATTATAATAAAATAGATTTGAACTGTCCGAGATTTTTGAATCTCGTTATCATCACATAAATGTGTTGTCCGTCGGCACCGGTACAGTCCAGGTAGCCGTCTTCTTCGATCGTCAGTCCCTGACTTTGATATGCATTTTCGATACAACTCAGATGTATCGGAAAACCCACGTGCTTGATCGGTGCTTTGTTGTATTGGATTCGTCTATCTACCGCTCCCGATCCGGGATACATGCGATAGTAACGATCGATCGATTCGTCCAACATAACGATACTCGTCAATTCACCATCGTCCGACGAGTATTCGAGTTTTATCAATTTCAATACGCTACCACTCGGTATTTTCGTAGCTCCCATGAAATTTGTCAACAAAGTGTACGAGAATCCCACCGCTAAATGGGTGAAATGTTGTCGCACAGACGACTGATAACGAACGATATATTTGCTTAGTATATTTACGTCGAATCGCTTGGACAATTGTCGAAATAGCGAATCGATCAATTCCCGGGTTATATCGTAACATTGTCTGTTCGAAACGACAAGAATTCTAAACGGTACTTTGAAATTCTTAATGGGTACACAATCGTCCCGCGATACGTTGTCCTCGCATCGTTCGATCATCTTCACGTACGTATCTACCAGTTCCGTGATATCGATCGATCTGATAGTGTTAATTTTATTATCGTTCACGAAACGTTTTAGTAATTCCTTCCGACTGTCCGCGTCTTTATTTCTATCCATATCGACGATGAATCGTTGTAGCTTGGAATCTTCAGACGAACGCATCAACTTACTCAATTTATATTCAAACACTCGATTCGATCCCAACAATTGTTTTGCGAGAATCACATTAGATGGCGGTAAAGCGCTATAAGTCAATTGTTCACGGCATTTGGTCAGATCAACGTTGTCGCCATAGACCCGGCCATTCCTCGTTTGTGCCTGAACGTCGTTCACGTACGTATATCTTGTATCGTTTCCACTCGTTCGACGTTCGCCCCGCGTAATCGTCTCCTGGCTACATGCACCCTCGTCGCTGTATGCGTATTCGTCGGTGTTCGTTTCGTCCAGATCGTAATTTGAGCTGCTCACCGTATCGAAATCGATCGGACCGCACTGATTTTCGTCACCGCACAGAATAACGATCGTATTGTGCGACGATTCGCACAATAATTTCAGTAGGACGAGGAAAGCGGGTGGCGACATCATCGTGTATTCGTCAACGACACACACGTAGAATTCGTCGTTTTTCGGTCGAACCATTTTCACACGTTTCTTTCTGCACTGACGTTGTTCTTCTAACAGTAACTCGCAAAAATCTAGGTAGCGAGTATCCGGTGTGAATTTCATCTGATTAACGCTTCGTCCGATAGTTTTGGCCAGCGTTGACATTTGTACGCAGTGGTGCATCGAATCTGGCGACGTCTGATGAACCAAACCACCATTATATGCAGCGTGATATTTGCACGTATCCTTGTAGAAATTGCACAGTAGCAAATGTTTCAAAGTGACATAATGAAACGTACCGTTCACGTGTTTTTGTACGTATTTCAATAATTGAGTCTTCCCCGTCCCACCTAATCCGTACAATCGAACCACCGTAACGCGATTCTGCTTGTTATACAAATAGAACGGCGAAAGGCGACAAGACGATGCACGACTATTGTACTGTATTTCTTCGTCTTCGCTGCCATCCGTATCGGATCGAACGTATTTCCCGTCGAACGTTTTCGGTCGTTTCGTTCTGGTGTCAAACAAGAAAATTCCTTCTCGTTTTACACAAGATGTTGGGAACGTCGAAGTAGAAATATTTTTTTTTTCGTCATCGTTACCATCATCACGTTCATATAATTCACCGATCGAAATTGTATTCAACAAATTCGCAAATCCTCGTTGTTCGTCGTTCAACGTACACCACGATTCACATTCTGCATTAACGTTCCCCGACAAACACGCCATCATTTCACAACCCGGCACTACCTCACGCGTATCATAATTTTTATCTAAAAACCATCGTACGTCGTCTGCATAGTTCCAATGGCAAGAACATCGCGGACGATTTTCACCCACCGGCTCGTTTCGCCATAAATTTACAATTTCGTATTTTTTATTTTGATACGAGAAGACTTTCACAACTTTCGGTAGTCTCGACACGACGTTATCGCAGTCTCTTTCGATCGTATTGTTCTCGATCGATGATGATGATGATGATGATGATGATGTCGTCGTTGGCGTATTTTGATCATCGTCGCAGACAAAAGTGAACGTTTCAGCCATAACGAAGAATAAACGAATACATCGGTGACTGTACATTATAACGATATATATATACCACCACCACCACCACCACCTCCCTGTTCGGACGACGGTGATGTGCGAATTTACATATGATCGCGTTGCATGGTTTTGTCAAAGCGACACCTCAATTTCCTAAGAACGTTCGTTTCCCTCGCATGATTAACATCTCTATCGACGATCTTGTCCACGTCGGGATCATCTGCTGCCGCTAACCAACGATAATCGATATAAGCATCGGTAAGAGCCCACCATTCGTCGTTCAGACATCCTTCGTGTGGCGTACACAAAATGCTATGTATTAGATTCCCTTTGCCGAAAACGTTATAGCACGGCGTGGATGCGGTCGTATACATCTTACACGCGTCGCCACATCTCATGCGACGAGGACGTTTCCGACTCGAGCCGTTTCGTTGATACGATATTCGTATACCGTCCGAATCGAGGGAGTTACAGAACAGCGCGTACATTAGTTTCTGGATAGCACTATAGAATTGGATCGATTCCGTATCGAATTCGATCGGTCTCAATAATTGCCATTTGTCCGAAGTTATTCTGTTTATCAGTACGTCCAACGAACTGTTTTTCGTCGGCCATATATACGGTTTATTCGGAGCGGTGAGAGATCCGCCGACGTTCGAATGTAACTTGTTGACAACTTTTTCCAACCAGAATCGTTTGAAATTGTACACGACGTTCCAATATTCGACCGTGTTACTCACTACGTACGATAAAATATGCGAATAATCTTGCAAAGCGTACGGCGTCGACTCGATTACACATCGATTGGTGTTCATGTAATACGAAGAAACTAGTATCGAATCTATAACTTGTTCGTCTGTACTTTCGAACAAAGGTATCCCCGTCGAAGGATCGACACTATATTTAGTCGCTTCGTATCGATGATAATACAAAATCGATGCATTTTCTTCTCCGTTACTCGTCTGAGATTTCACCGGGTACACGTTACAAACGCGACGACCGATATTTCTCCTATATTTCTTATCATACTTCTCGTTCCCCAATACACGGGTGTATCTGTTTCTATCGTTGTTGTCGTCCTCGTTGTCATCATTCGTATCGCTATTATCACCGTGATACGATTCGTACAAGTACGGGCAGACGTTTACTTTGGACATCAGTCTTATTGTGCAGATCGAAGAAATCCATCGGTGGAATTTGGATTCAACAAATTTCACTCCAGACAAAACTGTTTCTCGACGGTTCGTTAGAAGTGGAATTACATCGAAAAAATAAAACATTCGTTGATACACGGAAGGATATATTCCAAGAACCACGTTCAATACCACAAACGAATACGGCTGCATTGCATATATATATATAGGTTCCCCAGTCACGAACGATTCAGTTTGTAATCGTAGTATACAGCATCGACATGGATTCCGTGAAGAATCTCATGGAAAATAATTCATATCAATTATTTCTAAAAGAAAAAAGAAAATTCGAATGTTCGGGTTTGGTAGAAAAAGATCTGAACCCGAAACATGTGAGACAAATGAAAGACGTCGATTATTTGGTCCAGCGTATCCACGGTTACAGCAAAAAATTTGTACAAATGAATAATAAACATTATATACAGTGCGTGTGGAGTAACCCGAGACTGCGTACGGGCCCAGAGACGTGTATGTGTACCCACATTCTCATGATGTACATGCGGCTTTCAGAGAAGATCGACGAATTCCTCAGGCGACATGATGATGATGTGCGAGTGGCGATATAATGTATCGATTGATCATTAATAAAATAATTTATATTTATTAATACATTTTTTATTTTTTCACTGTATCGTTAACCCTCATTTTTCAAACGAGAGTTAGGCTCGAAAAGAGACACGACTGAATTAGTTCGTTCCGAGCGAAGAGTCACGCAGCAAAATATTGAATCGTGGAAGTTGATCGGTGAGTAATTTATCTGACAAAATTTTTTGACAAAAAATATTGTTGATAATTTCATTGATTGGTGGGCGTTAACGTTTCGGTTGTTTCTCGTTCCGAACGTATTTTACATACTTGAAATGGAATCGAACATATCCACTAACGACCAAAATTTATCGACTAACGACTTCAACGATACATAGTTTTATTAAACGTCGATAGAAAAGATAGAGTTGTCAACGTACCAGTTGTTCCTATTTCTGTACGTAATTCTCGTTCGAGAAATTAAATTGTGGAATATTTTATGAGGAAGAAACTTTGTCGGTCGAGATTCTCATCGAACGATTCGAAAAATGAAACTGTTGATCGCATAAGCGTGAAATTTGTATCTCATGACAGTCACGTTAGGAATAAATGGGTTAAAGTCGTTCCAGTGCTTGCGGGATGGGAGAAATTGAAAATTTTATCTGTTTTAAATTTTATTTATAATATTATGATTCTTTGAAATCCGGAACCTCTGCACAATCTTTGTATTTATTACTATAACTTTCCAACCCCCATTTACACATATCGCATTCATCTTGTGGTATTGGTGGTCCCTCCATGTGAGTTCGCCAATCGGGACGATTGAAATGAACGAAACATGGTAGTCGAACCATCAGTTTAAATTGCTTTGTATATTTTGATGGTATTTTATGCCATGCAAAAAGAATCTCCATAGAATCCGGTATTTTGAGTAGATACGATAACGGCAGAGCCGATATTTCGTCTTCTGTCAGTTCATATAATCGTTTATCCATGGTTTTCAAGCCAGGTCGACCGCTTCAACGTATCGGACTGATTGGACTATCCTTCACATGTTGCCTAGTTTTATAACCCATTAACGGCGAACGTGACCGTCATGAGATACGAATTTCACCCTTATGCAAGACATAATTTTGAAATTCCGTCAGATGCGATCCCGTTGAGGTAATGTAAAAAGCGCCATCTTTCGAAATATAATGCAATTCCGATGTGACAACTTGGTGAGCGCCACCTATCGAAAAGTTATATCAATTTGTTACAAAAAGCAGATGGACGCCATCTGGTAGAGTTCCCTTGAACTTCAAATCAACGTGTACAGTATCAAATCTACCATAGATGTCCTATGAATATCATGAAATTACTAAATCTGTAGATGGGGTGGGTTTAATTTTGTACAATCTAACCTCAATCGACTTCGCTCTCAGAACTCTGAATTGAATCTGATCAAAATTTTACCCCTTCTACCGTGATTTTCGTCAGAAATCAGTAGATTTTAGGATTTTTGTGACGTCAATTGGCTCTAGTCCAATGAGAATCGAGTATTCACTCAGCTGACCCCAAATTAACTATATAATCAGCAAGCTTCTCGCCCGCGATCCTAAACCTCCTTGACCAGAGTAAGAACAACGTAGTAGTAAGAAGGAGCAGGCCGTCGCGGAGGTTATATATATAATATATATATATAATATATATATATTATATATATAGGGGTGCAGGGGGTGCTATGGGGTACGTGGAGCCCCGTTGATTGTCTAGACTTAGCGCTAGCTTCTCGCGAGAACTGAAAGTTGCTTTCCACAATTTTCGTTGCCCCCGTGCTACGTCAAGTATACGTCACGTAACTGTGAGTCATCACTGCTGCAAAAGTTTTCGCAGCTCGAAGAAATCCGCCGGTGAGATTCCGTTTCAACAAATTTCATTCGAGGCAAAACTGTTTCTCGACGGAGCTAGTGCGCATGACGAGGAACTTTAAGTTTGGAGACTCGTTCGACGAGAGTTTCGTTCAAAGTTTTTGAAGCTCGAAGAAATCCACCGGTGAGATTTCGTTTCAACAAATTTCATTCGAGGCAAAACTGTTTCTCGACGGAGCTAGTGCGCATGACGAGGAACTTTAAGTTTGGAGACTCGTTCGACGAGAGTTTCGTTCGAAGTTTTTGTAGCTCGAAGATATCCACCGGTGAGACTTCGTTTCAACAAATTTCATTCGAGGCAAAACTGTTTCTCGACGGAGCTAGTGCGCATGACGAGGAACTTTAAGTTTGGAGACTTGTTCGACGAGAGTTTCGTTCAAAGTTTTTGTAGCTCGAAGAAATCCACCGGTGAGATTTCGTTTCAACAAATTTCATTTTAACAATCAATCGTTCGACGAGAGATTGTAGGCGGACAAAGTTTGTAAATCGGAAAATATTTTACGATTTCATTTCTCCAACGAGATTCACGTTCAACGTTTTTGTAGCTCGCATAAATTCATCGGTGAGATTTCGTTTGAACAAATTTCATTTCAACAATCAATCGTTCGACGAGAGATTCTAGGCGGACAAAGTTTGTTCATCAGAAAATATTTAACGATTTCATTTCGAGAACGAGAGTTTCGTTCAAAGTTTTTGTAGCTCGAAGAAATCCACCGGTGAGATTTCGTTTCAACAAATTTCATTCGAGACAAAACTGTTTCATTCCTTGAACGAGAATTACGTTCAAAGTCTTGTAGCTCGAAGAAATCCACCGGTGGAATTTCATTTCAACAATCAATCGTTCGACGAGAGATTCTACGCGGACAATGTTGGTTCATCAGAAAATAATTTACGATTTCATTTCTCGAACGAGATTCGCGTTCGAAGATTTTACAGCTCGGAGAAATCCACCGGTGAGATTTCGTTTCAACAAATTTCATTCGAGACAAAACTGTTTCTCGATGGAGTTAATGCGCATGACGAGGAACTTTAAGTTTGGAGATTCGTTCCACGAGAGATTCTAGCGGACAACGTTGGTTCATCAGAAAATGATTTACGATTTCATTTCTCGAACGAGATTCGCGTTCGAAGATTTTACAGCTCGAAGAAATTCACCGGTGAGATTTCGTTTCAACAAATTTCATTCGAGACAAAACTGTTTCTCGGTGGAGCTAGTGCGCATGACGAGGAACTTATAAAATTGGAGATTCGTTCGACGAGAGATTCTAGACGGACAAAGTTTGTTCGTTAGAAAATATTTTACGATTTCATTTCTCCAACGAGATTCACATTCAAAGTTTTTGTAGCTCGCATAAATTCATCGGTGAGATTTCGTTTCAACAAATTTCATTTCAACAATCAATCGTTCGACGAGAGATTCTAGGCGGACAAAGTTTGTACATCGGAAAATATTTTACGATTTCATTTCTCCAACGAGATTCACGTTCAAAGTTTTTGTAGCTCGCATAAATTCATCGGTGAGATTTCGTTTCAACAAATTTCATTTCAACAATCAATCGTTCGACGAGAGATTCTAGGCGGACAAAGTTTGTTCATCAGAAAATATTTAACGATTTCATTTCGAGAACGAGAGTTTCGTTCAAAGTTTTTGTAGCTCGAAGAAATCCACCGGTGAGATTTCGTTTCAACAAATTTCATTCGAGACAAAACTGTTTCATTCCTTGAACGAGAATTACGTTCAAAGTTTTGTAGCTCGAAGAAATCTACCGGTGGAATTTCATTTCAACAATCAATCGTTCGACGAGAGATTCTAGACGGACAAAGTTTGTTCATCAGAAAATATTTAACGATTTCATTTCGAGAACGAGAGTTTCGTTCAAAGTTTTTGTAGCTCGCATAAATTCATCGGTGAGATTTCGTTTCAACAAATTTCATTCGAGACAAAACTGTTTCATTCCTTGAACGAGAATTACGTTCAAAGTTTTGTAGCTCGAAGAAATCCACCGGTGGAATTTCAATTCAACAATCAATCGTTCGACGAGAGATTCTAGGCGGACAAGGTTTGTTCATCAGAAAATATTTTACGATTTCATTTCGAGAACGAGAGTTTCGTTTAAAGTTTTTGTAGCTCGCATAAATTCATCGGTGAGATTTCGTTTCAACAAATTTCATTCGAGACAAAACTGTTTCATTCCTTGAACGAGAATTACGTTCAAAGTTTTGTAGCTCGAAGAAATCCACCGGTGGAATTTCAATTCAACAATCAATCGTTCGACGAGAGATTCTAGGCGGACAAGGTTTGTTCATCAGAAAATATTTTACGATTTCATTTCGAGAACGAGAGTTTCGTTCAAAGTTTTTGTAGCTCGAAGAAATCCACCGGTGAGATTTCGTTTCAACAGATTTCACTCGAGACAAAACTGTTTCATTCCTTGAACGAGAATTACGTTCAAAGTTTTGTAGCTCGAAGAAAGCCACCGGTGGAATATACACGAGATCACTGAGATCAGTGCTTGCGGGATGGAAGAAATGGAAGAAAACATTTTATCTAGCTTAAATTTTATTCGTAATGTTATACATTTATGGAATTCTTTACGAGTAACCCGGTTCTTTATTCATCGAAGCAGTTCTTCGATTATTAGTGTTATTGTTGTTGCTGTTGTGTGATAGAGTTTTGGAATTATTCGTCACTATACGGTGAATTTGTCGATTGTCGTTATCGGTGGACAGAGTATTAGAATAATCTTCATATAATTGGTCGAACTCGTCGTCTTCCGCCTCGTCGTCGGTCCAATTGATAATTTGCTCGTCGTCGCGACGTATCATTGCCCAGAGATCCTCCCAGCCTGGTCTGTCGTATACAGGAGGAACGTGTTCTTTTGGTCTTTTTTTCATCACTCGCTTTCGATAGGTTTCGCTAACACTTGCCGGTTGTGACATTATTTCGATTGAACGATTGAAAAGTAACTGACATTCTTGGTCAGCACGCTCGCATTATATACCAATTCGAATTTCACCCAAATGACATCTATGAATAATATTACAACTAAATATTGTTTCATTCCTCGAACGAGAGCTACGTTCAAAGTTTTCTTATATACGCGTTGTTACCCCACTCTATCTGTAAATTTTTCAATACACCTTTCGTGTGACTGTAAAAATAGATCCAACGATACAAGAAAACGCGCATATAAGCCTCACAGTAATTTTCGATGACTCGATAATAAAATTCAGAGACATCTATCGAAATGTAATGCAATTTCGTCAGAGTAACGTAAAAAGTGCTATCTTTCGAAATATAATGCAATTCCGATGTGACAATTTGACGAGCGCCACCTATCGAAACGTTATATCCATTTGTTACAATAAGTAGATGAACGCCATCTGGTAGAATTCTCTTGAACTTCCAATCAACGTGTACAGTATCAAATCTACCATAGATGTTTTATGCATGTCATGAAATTACTAAATCTATAGATGGGGTGGGTTTAATTTTGTACAATCTAACCTCAATCGACTTCGCTCTCAGAACTCTGAATTGAATCTGATCAAAATTTTACCCCTTCTACCGTGATTTTCGTCAGAAATCAGTAGATTTTAGGATTTTCGTGACGTCAATTGGCTCTAGTCCAATGAGAATCGAGTATTCACTCAGCTGACCCCAAATTAACTATATAATCAGCAAGCTTCTCGCCCGCGATCCTAAACCTCCTTGACCAGAGTAAGAACAACGTAGTAGTAAGAAGGAGCAGGCCGTCGCGGAGGTTATATATATAATATATATAATATATATATATATTATATATATAGGGTGCAGGGGGTGCTATGGGGGTATGTAGGGCCCCGTTGACTGTTTAGATTTGACGCTAGCTCCTTGCGAGAGCTGAAAGTTGCGTTCCACGATTTTCGTCGCCCCCGTGCTACGTCACGTATACGTCACGCGATGACGAGTCGTCACAACTGTAAAAGTTTTTGCAGCTCGAAGAAATCCACCGCTGAGATTTCGTTTCAACAAATTTCATTCGAGACAAAACTGTTTCTCGGCGGAGCTAGTGCGCATGACGAGGAACTTTAAGTTTGGAGACTCGTTCGACGAGAGATTCTAGCGGACAAAGTTTGTTCATCAGAAAATATTTTACGATTTCATTTCGCGAACGAGATTCACGTTCCACGTTTTTACAGCTCGAAGAAATCCAACCGGTGAAATTTCGTTTCAACAAATGTCATTCGAGACAAAACTGTTTCTCGATGATGCTAGTACGCATGACGAGGAACTTATAAGTTTGGAGATTCGTTCGACGAGAAATTCTAGGCGGACAAAGTTTGTTCATCAGAAAATATTTTACGATTTCATTTCTCGAACGAGATTCACGTTCCAAGATTTTGCAGCTCGAAGAAATCCACCGGTGAGATTTCGTTTCAACAAATTTCATTCGAGACAAAACTGTTTCTCGATGATGCTAGTACGCATGACGAGGAACATATAAGTTTGAAAATTTGTTCGACGAGAGATTCTAGCGGACAAAGTTTGTTCATCAGAAAATATTTTACGATTTCATTTCTCGAACGAGATTCACGTTCAAAGATTTTGCAGCTCGAAGAAATCCACCGGTGAGATTTCGTTTCAGCAAATTTCATTCGAGACAAAACTGTTTCTCGATGGAGCTAGTGCGCATGACGAGGAACTTGTGAGTTTGGAAATTTGTTCGACGAGAAATTCTACGCGGACAAAGTTTGTTCATCAGAAAATATTTTACGATTTCATTTCTCGAACGAGATTCACGTTCAAAGATTTTGCAGCTCGAAGAAATCCACCGGTGAGATTTCGTTTCAACAAATTTCACTCGAGACAAAACTGTTTCATTCCTCGAACGAGATATACGTTCAAATTTTCTGTAGCTCGAAGGAATCCACCGGTGCGATTTCGTTTCAACAAATTTCATTCGAGACAAAACTGTTTCTCGATAACGATAGAGTGCATGACGAGAGACATATTAGTTTTTCGAACGAGAATTACGTGCGAATCACACGCGCTAGTAACAGTAAGAAATGCCAGAAATATCCCGTCCGTGTTGTTCGCGTTGGTGTAATATATTCTCGATTATCTCGTCTGAGCGTTTGAAAGCGAATTCGATTAGATTTCGGTTGGTAAAGAAGAGGAATTCAAACGCTAATTCGAATGTCGACGTTTCTTCGCTCATCGCGTACCGTGACAATATCTACGACGACGATGGAAATGATCTGTTAGAATTGATGATGACGAAAGGGAACGGTTCGCGGTATGCCAACGAATCGGCGTATAAAATGTTCTGGACTTGGTGGTTGTTACGATGTAAACATAATATCGGTGCCATGTATCCCGATGACGTCGATCGTTTGATGAAATTTTTCGAGAGCACGACAGAATGGTCGGATCGTGGAGTAGTTCGCGTAGACAAAGACGACGGAACGATCGTCGATGTTCCCGTTGAAATGTTGTCACTATTACAAGACGATAACCGTGACGCGGATACAACGACGTCGCTCGCATCATTAGGATCACCTATAAATATACATAACTGTGTATTCTATATGGTCAGTAGTTTATTATTCATTGTGCTGTGCATATCGCATATGTTGGCTAATTTTTCGCTCGACGAAAATAAAGTTACAGGCCGACGTACGACAAACCGTCATCGTCGAAATTAATTTGGTGATAGTCGCATCCCTACCTTCACCTCTACCGCTAATATTGTCTAACGACATGTCGAACACTAACACGCAAGACGAAACGATCTGTAATTCTCCAAGTGATACCGTCGTCGATTGTTCGATTGGAACGTTGAAATTGAACAGTATATTGAAAAAGTTCCCGAAAGTCGATTATAAGCGATATCTTCTGGACGGCGTATTACGACAATTGGACGTTAACGATGGGGAGCTGACGAGTCGTGGAATCGCACGGATTCATATGATAGTTTCGGACGATGCCAAGACGAAGTTTACAATTTCCCACGAAAATTACGAAACTCTGATTCGAGCGATCGATGTTCCACATAATTGTAGCGTCGTAATATCGTACGAACTAGTTCATCGATTGGTGTTCGTTTTCGATTGTATCGAGTGCAAGAAAAAATCACAGACTCGAGAGGCGCGGTGCGAATCCCAAAAACACGTGGAATTTATATGTGAGGTGGTGAGAAGAATGTTCGAGAAAATTTTACATATACGATACGTGGGAACGGTCGTTATAACCGTTGGGAAAACGCACGGCTTTCATATGATATTTCACGATGTGAACGTCGATCGGTGTATGTACCATCATTTGCTGTACGCATTAATACGCACGTTGAATCGAGTACGAGCCAAGACGAGTTCTTCGGAGGAATTAGATTTATTTTTGAACGAATCGTGTACCTCGTTCGTACTGCCGTACGGTCGAAATCACGCCGATACGTTTTTCCTGTACAACTTCGATACGTCCACGCTCACATCTGCAGATAAAAACGATATAACAGACGTGGATATTTTATCACCGATCCCAAAATACGTATACCCATTCTACAGTTTGAAATATACGAACGACGGAACGGACGCGACAAAATGTTCTCAATATCAACGTAATTCGTCGCAAGAAGAAATCGTGTGGTGTGGCTTCGACGGAGAATTTCGTTTCAAATTTCAAAAGAAATATTTTCTCGATAAAGAATGTATGGAAATACACAGCAATCGCAGAGAGATAGAATCGTATCGAGACGATATTCTATACACTATTACACCGAATCGAATGATCAATCGTAAGAAAACCTTTTGTCGCTGGTTGTTTGTCGAAAATTACGAAGAAGTGATGTCGTCGATGTCGTCCCATAATCTCGAATATTCCAACTCTAACGATAACGACGACGACGACGACGATCTCATCGCTTCGAATTCCACGAGTATATCGAACGAGATGTCCATCGACGAGAATACTAGGACGGAAAGATGTCAGCGGAAACGACGACGACGACAACAACAACAAGTTGAGCAGCAGACCACCGTTTCACCGTGCGATGAAGATATCATAGAAAAAGAAGAAGAAGAAGAAATGTCACGTAAACACGACGTGGCTCTGCCTTATTTCGACGAGAAAACAGACTTGAAAAATGCCAATAAGGGCGTTAGAACGATTATTGGCGCTGCCGGTGTCGCTTCATCGTCATCCGTCCCAACCGTAACCGTCACCGGTCCCGAACGTGTTGTAGAAAAACGAGGTAATATCGATATATTGGAGGGTCATTTCAAGTATACCGACGAGAAGGGATACGAAAATACGAATCGTGTGTTTAGCATGATCACCGATTTGAGTTACGTTCGTAATACGATCTACGAGTGTGATATCATCAGCGAAGATATGTGGCAAATATTGTTGATCGAATATTTCGATAGAACGTTGTCGGATCGTTACGTTATGGTACTTTTCGATTATATTATAGCGAACGCGAACAGCCATCGGTATTCCGGTCGTCGTAACGGGGACGACGGTTGTAGAAATGACGACGACGACGACGACGACGGCGACGGCGGTGGCGACGATGAAACCGACGAAAGCGAACGATACACCGAACAAGTTAAGTTGGAGAAAATGAAAATCCTCATTAACGAGTGCATCAAGTGGAACATGATTACGGGTGTATTGAGCGATATTTATGGAACTTACGTATCCATCATGACCGACATAAATCGACAAGAGCAATTAGACGAACCGTATGGTCGTAAAAAAGATAAAAGACAGAACAGATGGAGGGTGCGCGACCGAGCGAACGATCTCCCGACTTTCCAATTCGACATCGGTTACGATGAAACGAACAGCGGATTGGCGAAATTGAAACATACCAATTACAACGTGTTTTCGTTTTGTGCGTCCTTAATGTATCATCACGAAACATCCATACATCCGACACAGTTGCAAGCCTACCTATATTACTATAATTATATACCGGAAGATACGATGAACAAATTGATGTCAGAATTTAGCGACAGCACCGCTATGATATCGTTCGTGATCCAATTTGCCTGTGTCAAATTCACGGCGAGTTCTAGAGATCCGTTGTCGCTGTGGGCACCGGCCGAATTGTTCAAAACACATTTTCCTCGTTATTTGTACGTCGACAAGGATGGTGCTACGACGACATCGAATAATTCGGCCGGCGATGCTAACGACACCTTCGGAAATTTCAACAGTTTTAGCGGAAACAGGACCGAAGAACTGAATTCGAATGTGACCGATAGCAGTAGCAGAAAACGAAAATGTCCACCACAGAACGATAAGAAAAAGAACGCAAAAAAATCCAAAAAAATGACGACGGTCAATAGAGATCTGTTGACGATGTTCAAAAAATACTATTGGCGTCCGTTTACGTTGAACGGCATACCGTACATGTATAACGGCACAGAATTCGTTAACGTGCACACGGCATACAAAACTATTACCGACAAAATCGGTTGTAGTCAATCCGCTTTGCAAGATATCTTCAATGCCAAACCGTTCGACCAGAAACACGGTAGAAATTACTTGTATAGGACCAATCACGTATACGACGAAATAAAAACTCCGGCTTACTTTAACGTGGTGCTGAAACTCAGAGAGATCACTTGTGGCGGTTCGCAATCGTTGTTGATGCGAGAATATCCGATAAAAGAAGTGGGACGGGCGGACGTGTCGATCTACGATACCGTGGTGGACGGAATGCGTGCTCTGATAGACATGGAAGCGGACATCGATCGGTCGTCTTTGCGATTCGTCATGACGCAGCCGGTAGTACCGTTGGTTATCGAAGAGAACAACGACGTACGAGATTTTTTCGATTCGAAAACAGCCGGTCATATTTCGTTGAATATCAAAGATTACAGGATGTGTGTAGATCTGCTCGGTAAGAAACCGCACAAAGATATCGAAGTATTCCTAGACGGGATCTTCACCGAATCATCATCATCATCATCATCATCATCATTGTCATCGTCGAACTCCAGACAGAACGAACATATAAGAAATTTCGCCAGAATCAATTGCATCGTACAAAGTATCGTCGTCAAAGCGATCAACGCTAAAATAGTGACTAGCGAAGAACTGGACGTTAGTCAAGTGGTGCACGCGATTTTCGATAGGCGATCATCGATACAATTGGGATGGACGACTTTCGAGAAACGATCGAGTCATCCCACTTACGTTCCACCGATACGAAGAAACGAATATCTTCTTTCTCGTCAAACCACATCCACTACGATTTTACCTCTGCTCAATAACGTCGAACGTAATTACTCCAATCAGATATATACCAAAGGTGACTTGTGTCGTGACATCGCAGCCATCCGGGGAATCGTAGACGTTCGCACCCGATTAAAATGGCTTACGAAGAAAAGACAATTTTCCGCGTCTACTACTACTACTACTACTACTACTACTGCTGCTGCTGCTGCTGCTAGCACTACCGTTGGTCACGATTCGTCTCGGTCGAAACATACGACAGCTACTGGGATAGATACGCTCGGCTCGGACTTTTGCCGGCGTATGTCTTCAGCGTTACGCGACAACGAAGAAAACGATAACGATAACGTAGATAGCAAAGAAGACTATTTATATCGTGATTATGCCGTACGGAAAGGATCGTCGACTACTCTCCACCCGCAATATACCGACGACGATAATAATAATAATAATACCAATCAGAAGAAACTCTCGTCCAATAAACATATGATGCAATCCAAAGTGAAATCTTTAGCGATATTGTCAAGTTTACGTACGACTTTCGCCAAGATCATGAAAGAATTCGATTCGCGTACGATGACTAATATCGCCGAATGCGCGGTACGAAACAAAAAATCGTTACCGTTCCGATTAAAGTTGATATGTTTCATAGTGACGGTTCACATGTATAAACGTTTACCGAAATGGACGGTGTTCGATATTCCATCGTTCGCCGATTTGATACAGGCTGTGAATAGTGACGACGACAACGACGACGATAACGGGGACGAACGCGATAACGATAAAAGTGGAAACACCGGAGAGGAAGAGTCGTCGTCGTCGTTCATCTGGGGATTAGGTCGCCGTCGGCGTCGCTCGAACCGTCGATCCGTCCTACCGGCCAGTATACTGAGTTGGATAGAAAACGGGCGATACGACGTGATACGGTGGTTGTACGAGCAAGCGGAAATTCTTTTACCGTACGCTTTTTACGTGGGATCACGAAACGAACGCCGTGACGACATATTGAAACGTTACGTCCTATCGCATCCGAATCGATACAAACGAGCCAATTACTATTTACAACAAAATTCCGAAGAAGTGAAATACGACTATGTATTACTCACGTTAACGTACCTATTCTATTTATGTTCGTTCGATTTCGGTACGTTAGATTTAATGCT
This sequence comes from Endomychus coccineus, assembly GCA_958510875.1. Taxonomy (NCBI): domain Eukaryota; kingdom Metazoa; phylum Arthropoda; class Insecta; order Coleoptera; family Endomychidae; genus Endomychus; species Endomychus coccineus. The sequence goes on from CAUEHT010000118.1 coordinate 67,045, forward strand.
AAAGTTGATTCTAAGCATCGAATTTCCCGGACAATGGTCCAAGTTGTGTACCATAGTTTGCGGTCATAGGCACGGAGGTAAAACTAAATTGCTCGACATATTGCGAGAGTACGGCCGTACTTCGGCTTCGGCAAAAGAACCGACGGACACGAACAAGGAAAACCAACCGGCCATGCTGATGTACGTGACGAACATGATGTTGGTTCAGGACGAGATTGCGACGTTCACGAGCGGTTTCAAGAAAGTCATATCGGAAAGTAAAATCGAGTATAGAAATAACGTGGGCAATGTGTTCGCGGCCATCTACGCCCTATCGAAGTTGTGGTACACGTGTAACGATCCACCATCGTGTCCGTACGATTCGGCCGTGGTCGAGCGTATTCTTCACATCAAAGTCGATTTTTGGCACGACAACATCACCGAACCCGAAGTTGCTCAGTTCCGATATTTCAACAGTAAAGAACGAGAAGCCATCTATAAATATTGTTTCCACAACAAATCCAAACTGGTGACCAATAGCGTTATCAACAACGAAGGATCCTTACCGTTCGTGTTCTTCAATCGAGAAACGAAAATTTACGTGTCATCAGGCTTACACGACGACGCCATAAAACAAGGTTTGCTAAGTATCAGTATGTTCTATTCTTGGTTTCGATACGTGGAGGACATCAACAAACCAGTGAATATTGACGTAAAAAAATTACCCAGTTTACCGGCGGCATGGCGGAAGCAATGGCTAATCCAAACGAATCCCTATTACAAATGGAAAGATACCGTTCAGATCGAAGCGCAAGATGGATGTTACGCTCGAGTACCGGCCGATTTGATAATAGATTCCTTAAATAGGTACGGACAACCTTTCGGTGCAGCTAAACAATTGACCGATGCATTTCACGAGGAATTCACTCGATATTATAGTGCCATCGACGATACATATAACGTTTCGGTCGATATGAATAAATTGATTTTATAATTTTTATTTTTCTGTTGTTTCTTTACCACCACCACCACCATCACCCCCAAAAAAAGACTATGTCACTTTGGTATTTATTTATTTCATCAAACGAATATTACACATTGTACGCGACAGTACAGGGTATTCGAAACTATTCGATATGGCGTGATCAACAACAGTCTATATTCACCTTCTTCCTCCGGCTGCGCCGATGAATTATTATTGCGTTTGACTCCAAACGTAAAGTATCTGGTGTTGCTGGATGTATACAATTGCACATATCCGATTGGTTTTCTTACGGCGCGTAACAATGGACCAAGGAGAATCTTTTCATCTACCCAGCGACACATTTTGTGGGGCGTACTCGACAGCGACGCAACGATAAATATTGGATTACCCCATAGAAAATCGTTGTGATTCTTGACGGTGTATGGAAAATAGTTCGATAGCAAATCAAAATTATGATAGAATTGGTTCGTTAGCCGGGCAAATAGGTCCAGCAGGTGATAAAGCGTGAATTTTTCTACAGCTGCGTCCACCTTCAGCGATATCGTATTATACACGTGGAAAAGGTTATCGAAACGAGATAATACAAAAATGGCCACATGTTCGCCGTTTGGTGCAGAATATTTTGTTGCTATGGCTCGTCGTAATACGCGCACTGTTTCCATGCTTCGCGAATTAATACTGTCGCACGAGCGTGAGTTATTCTCCGTTAGCGATGGCGATAGCGGGAGAACATTTTCTGATTGTTACAATAGGTCGTTGGAATTTATATAGTGCAATGCAGATAGTGGGGATGCGTCAGACTATATCTTCGCCGAAACGAATGAAATGTCGTACACTTTACACGATATCGTGTGTCGACAATGAACGCAACCACCACCAATTGGATGTTTTATGGTCACGTCCTTCAATATTACATCGACGAAGCTGTATTTCTTTTCGCACGACTAGCTGACGTTCTATTTGGATAGAATATCGAAAAATGGGTCAAACATTACGTGTCCAATTGTGTTCCGAGGAGGCTCGTCTACCTGATCGAACCTCAAGTCGAGCGTCGGGAATGTGTCTGCGTAGCGTCGAAGACTGCATTATTCCAGCGAAAGGTCAGAGGCTCGTCGATGTAGGTATACGTATACAACTACCGCGCGGTTACTGTGGCAGGTTGGTTCCCCGATCGGATCTTTCTGTAAATCGTCGTGTTACAGTAGGAGCCGAAATAATAGATGAAGATTATCGCGGACAAATATCCGTGTTATTGATAAATCTTTCCAGTGAACCTTATGTGGTTCGCACGAACGATGAAATCGCTGAATTGGTCTGCCAGAAAATTTGCCGTCCAAAAATCCAACAAGTGAGGCGAACTACCACAAAAAATGCGAGATGTTTCGATTTTTTGTAATAATTTGTTGAGTTATGAATAAAAATATTTAAAATTTATTTCGAAAATTTTTTATTTTTCATCGTACACGTTTTGTCAGTTTCCAATACTTTGGTGATATATTTCTTCATTTCGTATACTTCTTGTAACGCCAGTATATACTTATTTTCGATCCAACTTTTGATCGTATCATTAACGACCAACGAATCGGCCATTATAATTTCGAAGCATTTGTTCACCAAATTGCCGTTATCTTTGTCCGAAATGTTCTTGAGATGAAGTAACGAATGCGATTTCAATACGCTCAGGTGTCTATCGTAAAACGATGACGAAGACGACGGTGCTCCACAAAAACCCTCGAATAATAGCCACGGTATAAGGACGTCCGTCTGAATGTCCTCTACGAGCCTGGTGGTAGTGGTGTTGCTGCCGCCGCTGCTGCTGCTATCGCTACCGTTGTCGTTGTTGTCGTCGTTAATTTTTCTACTGATAACGGAATTCAAGTGATTTCTCACGAAAATCGACAGATCGTCCATATTCCGATACAGGCCCTTTTTGTCGTTCAGCAAGGTATTGGTGAACACCTCCTCGCTTACGAAATTGTCTCGGCCGATGAGCACGTTATATCGATCGCGATTGTGCAATATGTATTTTCGTAGTTGCTTCGCCAAGTCGTGGAATATGTCGTCGTTCAAAACGCACGTATAAATATTGCGAACGCTCGTGTCTTTACCCTGTAACAGCCATTGTTTTATGAAACAACCCATTCGATTGCCCAACGCGTCCGCGGTGGTAATATCCTTCGTGACCGATGGCGTTCCTTCTTCGAACGATATAGAGTTGTTACTCAAGATGTAAATTTGTATGTAAAATACTAATAAATTTTGTAGAATGGAATATATCGGTTTGAAGAAGAGAATATCGTCTAAAAGTGTCCACAGGTGTTCCATGGTCGTCGCCAACACGTTATCGTTATTATAACTTTCGTGCGATATCAAATCGTAGAATTCGTCACATTTCAGCGAGCTGGGAGACGACGGCGCTGGCGTGTTGATTTTATTGGCATCGTTCTCGTCGTTCGCCTCACCAGCGCATATTTTTTGTAAAATCACACACGAGTATATGTAATTTAACGTGTTCTCGATACTGTCCACGTTATCTATTAAAATGGCGTTCGTTACTTTTCGTAAAGATTCGTTCGATTCAACTATGGTGGTTATTTTATTCCATAAATTGTGTATTTTGGGCCGGACGTGCTGCTTCATCGCACTCAACGTAAAATCATCTCGTGATGCACCATTACGATCTTTCGGTGTAGTAGTAGTCGTCGTCGTCGTCGTCGCCGCTTTATAACTACGTGGTTCGTATAATTTGAGGACACCGACAGAAATGTCGATAATATCCAACAATTCCTTCCGCGTCATCGTTATTTTCACGGTGGTGTTACCTATATTATAAATTTGTCCGTTGTCCATGTGACAATAAAAAGGTTTCAATCGAAAACATACCGGCACGCCGCTCATTTCTGTGTCTTACTATTGGAACTCGACGGAACACCGGGAGCTGATAACGTCGCACCGTCGAGTACGCGTTGTCTGCGACGTGACACAAACTGCGCGCGATGCCGTCAAACGTAACCGCGATTGCACACATCGTTCGAGATTTTGAGACGTTGGTGTGGACACCGGTGCCCACGCCAGCGTCGACACCGGTGCCTACGCCAGCGTCGACACCGGTGTCGACACCGGTGTCTACTCGGAACGGTCGACGCGGGTGCATCGTTGTTCACCGCGTACCCGTGATGCACCCTCGAAATGCACGAATTCCGAGGATATGTACCGGTTTCGCGGGTGCCACACGTGGTACGCTGTACCCCGTGTGGCACCCTCGAAATTATGACACCGGTGTGCTTCTTATCTCGTCGACATCGGACGGATTTCGAGGGTGCAGCGACACGTTCGTGTGCGCTTACGGAACGTGACGAGTCAGTCGGAAGTCGACCGATGCGCTGCAACTTGTAAGACCGCGGCGCGATCATGACATCCAACGGCAAGGACGACGACGACGACGACCAGTGGCTATACGCTTATGTGTATAACGCTCCGTACCCGGACGATTATGCTACACCACCGTTCCCTTTAGATACTCTACGTTTCGAATACGAATATGACGGATCGAGTAGAGCGGAAGGTTTACCCGGATTATGTAACGCCCTCACGCCGTTCCCAGTTATACCTTGTCGCATTTTCAATGATAAAGTACCGATACGCCATTGCGATCAAATAGGATATTTCAGTTTTAACGAATGGCCACGTGTGTATTTGGGAGCGTTCGCAACGCTCACATCTGCTCCACGCATCCATACGATGTTGGGGACGGCATTCGTGGCGTGTTCCACGAATTCCGAACGAATGCCGATAATTCCAAATATGGACGTGCTTCGAGGATACGATTCGATATCGAAAACGGGGTGTTTGAAATTTCGTCTCGACGGTGTAGTAGAACCGATTTGGTTAGGCAATAACATCGCCAATTACGATAACGACGAACGACGACATCGTCATATAGATGTATATTTGGAACGGTTACCAGGTCGAGTTATGAAACATAATTGACCAATAAACGATCGCACGTGGTGCTATATAAACGGATGCGTCACGGTGGGAGGCAGTCAGTCGACGTGAATATTTCACCAGCGAAACATCGACGATGTCTTCGGCAAGTTTGGCCAAGCTAAAAAAACACATGGAAATGGGTCCGATCATTTCTGATTTGACCATTACCGACGATACGTTGAATCAACTTCGGAATATAACTAAACGAGTGCTGGGTAAACAACAACAACAACAACAACAACAACAGCAGCAGCATCAGCAGCACGTTGACAGTTTCGATGTTGCGTCCACCGCCACCGCCAACGCCGTTCCAGAGTACAATCCCGACGATGCCATCTTCGTCAAGCCGCTAAACCCGGTGAAGAACAATTTGCATCCGACATATCGTCCAACAAGTAAGTCTATCGTCGCTGTAACCGCCATCACGAACGGGGAAACGAGTGAATATACCGATTCGTATAACGATACCACTACTGCTACTACTACTACTACTACTGCTACTGCTACTAAGCCAACTGGTACGACACCGGTGAAAAAATCGACGTCGAAAAGATCGAAAACGAAATCGACCGTGGAAACTGCAACGATAAAACCGCAACTTCTGGTCAAACTCCCGATAGCTCGTGAGAAAAAGAAACAAAATGGTAAATCTGATCAGAAGCGATGTCAAAAACGGAAAAGAGACACACATACGATCGAGGAAGATGACGATGATATTGGGAACGATACGGAAGGGTCCGAATTAGAGCGATCGATTGAAGCGCGGACGGTCGCCGTGACCACGAAGAAAGATGTACACGTGAATAGACTAGAAGCAGAAACAGCAGGCGAAGGCAAGATACAGGCGTCAGCCGTCGTCGAACCCGCAGCTAAAGCGAAAAAGGTTCGCAAGCAACCTACATCTCGGAATAAAATCAAATCGAACGGAGAAACTAGTAGCCACGATCAAAGTAGTAAGAGAATAACTAATGGCTCCCACGATAAGGAATCCATCTCAAGTGCGAACGAAGAAGTCATCCGCAATTTTCAAGAAAAAATCTCTCGTATCAAAACCGAACACTTCCAATCTGCCGAATTCGTCGGGCGTCACGATGTATTAATTAACGCGAGCTGGTTAATATTAAAACTGTGCTATTTCGAACAATTCGAAACTACCTTGCCGAGTTTCGATATAGTCACCGATTTGTTTTATATCACAAAAGAAACTTTTTTGAACAAGTTGATCGTTGTATACGAGAATAACGAAGATGCGTTCCACGCGGAGACCGGTCTGTATTTGACGGACGTTAGGCGAACGTTATTCAAAAGGAACATTTTATTCATAAATATACCCAGTTCGAATAGTATTTATAAATTTTTTGTAAACGAAATAATCCTCACGTATATTTGTTTCGTCAATTTGTGTGAAAATAAAGTGCCCACGATTTACAGGTGTCTGGGAAGCAAATCGTCGTCGTCGTCGTCCTCGTCCGAGCAGCAGAGATTTAACGACGTACCGTTCAAATCATTTCCTGTGAATGTACATTCTCATAAGTTGACTGATATATTGCGAATACTGAACGAATAAATACATTTATATTAAAGTTTTGTTAGCGTTTATTTTGTATGACTTTCCATTCGATCCGATCTCATCGAGTTTCGTGATCATGATGATGATAATAGTAATAATAATAAGAGACCATGACGACGGAGCCAGACTGGAACGATCTCGTCGATGATATGAACGGTATCTTATTGAATGATAGCGACGACGGTGAGATGTCGCTCAGCGAAGTCGACATAAAATGTAAAGTTACCAATGTTGACGCTGCAAACGATGATGATGATGATGGTGATGATACGAAGTCGTCACGAGATTATCACGGTAAGAATAATTGCAAGAGTAATGACGATAACGACGACGTGAACGGTGCTGTTACATCGAAGGTGTCGCGTGACTTGTCATCGGACGACGACGACGACGACGAAGAAGAGTATCTGTTCTCTGACGATTCAGATTGCGATAAAGTTATTCGAAACGATACGCACCCGACGAGATCATACGGAAGAGAACTACGACGGCAACGACGACGGGAATATCGCGATAAAGTTGTTCGAAGCGATACGTACCCGACGAGATCCTACGAAAGAGAACCACGACGGCAACAACAACAACAACAACAACAACGGGAATGTGGACGAAGGCGAATACGACGACAATCGCAACGATACTCGCGCCGTAATCGTCGTCATCGACGAACGCATATAAGCAGACACTCGATACAACGTACCAGTAGATATAGCGACGACGACGATAGGAACCGGTCAAGTGGTATCGTCGGCGGTGAAATGAATAACCGAAAGAATATGTTGTGGTTTATGGCAGAACGTTTGCTATCGGAATTCGTGAAGCCGTTTGCTTTAGATACGGAATTCGTGAACAAAATCGATAGAATAGCGTACATTAGTGCATCGATATGTGACGATAATATCGCAGTCGAATATCGAGGAAAATCTTACGTATTGGACAAATTGGAATTCGTCCAAAACGACATATTTGTACCGAGCGATTTCGTGTTAACGACGATGTATCCGGACGCTTCTATACCGGCGATCGTCAAAAGAAATATATTGAAAACTTTGGAAGTTAATCGATGTTACGAGTCAACTCATAACGTGGATCCTTTAATGATGATTCAGATGGTACACGAAGTATGTCTCCGTGAACATAATGTTCCGTTATTCGTTACGTGGCAAAGTCGATTCGATATGATGTTCCTACAAAAACACACGATCGACGACAATCGAGAGTTCAGATGTGCACATTGTGTCAACGTATGCAACAATTATACTCCCGTTCAGGCATCGACTCAAGCTTACTATTCGCTCTCGAGGGACAGACCGATTTTGACGTGCGGCCATCATCACGACGTAGCCGTATCGGGTATGGTAAAACCGTTATGGATCAACTTGTCCAGTCGACAACTGCAAGACGAACGATACGTGCTGGATTTTATGTTCCAAAATGAAATAATTCTGATGACCGTTGTGTTGGGTAGAAGCGATCACGTCAAATCTGACAGTCGGCGAGGTGGACCCCAATTGAATCTTTCAGAAGCACACTCGATGACACAGTGTTCAGAACCGCACGGGGATTTTCATTCTTCGACAGGCGACGTTCGATATACGTATTGTTTGTTCCAAAGATATTGGGAGTCGTTGAGAGTACGCTTACACGACGATCTCTCGCATCACGATACACTTGCCTACGATATTTCTTGAATGTATTTTGAAAATAAATATCTTTCGACACTATTTGTACGTATTTGTTTTAACCCGTTTACAGTCCACGTGACCGTCATGAGATACGAATTTCACCCTTATGAACATTTCGAGTAACATAACGTGACATTTATCGCATCGATAATATAACACCAACTTGGGTTGTCACACGAGTGGAGTCGGGAAATATGGTACGATATGTTGATACGCGATATTTCTTGAATGTATTTCGAAAATAAATATCTTTCGATACTATTCGTATGTGTGTATTTGTTCGAATTGACTTTCCTTTCCAGTCGTCCCGTCGTAAGCGCGTTTATAAGATGCGATAGAGCGCAAGCGAAAAGATCATCGACACGACATACGATAACGGCAATGTCGAACACGAAAAACCACGAAAGTTTCGGTGACGACGGTGGCGGCAACAACAATAACAACAACAACAACAACAGAAATGCCGAACGGAAGCATAAGATCATGATGACGCTGTTCGAAGAAATGTCGAAAGTCGCACGTATAACGAACGACGCCATAGATTACGAACGCGAGAGTAAATACGAAAAAGCGATAATTCGATATGCCTCGGCTCAATCGGTGTTATATAACGCGTGCTGTCTGCTATCCGGTGTAACGTTACCACTGAATCGGGTGAAACAACGGCGGCGGCGACCGAATCCTTCAGAATCGACCGAGCACGAAAGAAATAGAAGTTTCATAGCTTTCGATCGTTCGTATATTATCGAATTGATTCTCAATAAAATCGTACAAATTTATGATCGCATTCAGAGATTGGACGGTGCGATTTCGTCTGGCAACGTAGAAACTATATCCGTGATGAACGCCACACATATGTCGTTAAATTTGCACGGGAATAACAACGGCGACGGCGGGTCGCAATACAACGATTACGATAGCGTCAAACATGTGATTCCCGAACTAACGCTAACCCGTACCGACGACTTCGATCATATAATCGGCCATTCGGATACGAAGCAGAAATTGAAAGAACTAGCGCATATGTTCTCGTTGAATAGCAACAGCAGAACGAAAGAAATTCTACGCAACAGAGATATAACCGGTAATAGTATGATCATTCTGTACGGCCCTCCGGGCACGGGAAAAACCTCGTTGGCCAGAGCGTTGGCCACGTTTTGTCGCGTACCCATATACGAGATGAAATTGTCGCAACTATTCAGTAAATACGTGGGCGACAGTGAAAAACTGTTGACGGCGATCTTCGAATGGGCCATCCGATCCGTAGCTCCGAAAATCATTTTTATCGACGAAATCGATTCGATATTCAGTAGGAGGGGTTCGGCCGGCGAAGAGCCCATCGATAAAAAGCTAAAATTAATTTTTATGATGGAAATGAACAAGTTCAGCAGCTCCGATGCCGAATCGAACGTACTGATGATATGTGCCACGAATATTTTTCAAGATATAGACGAAGCCATCACCCGGCGTTCGGTTGCGAATATTCTCGTGTCCAAGCCGGAAACTCCACAAGAATACCTCGAATTGGTGCATCGTTCGTTTCACTCGGCCAAATTGAACGTTAACGAGGATGTTATGCGACATATAGCGTCAGATATGCATCGAACAAACGCTTCACAATCGAAAATTGGCGATTTGGTGAAAAAAATATTTTCCAATCTTACTTTTTCGTTGACCGATACCGTTCGCGTCGTTTCCGTCACCGATATGAATTATCCAGTATTTTCGATAATCGGTACGATCATAAGTGCAGATTCCCCGAAATATGTTATTGTCAACGACAACGACAATGATGATGATGATGATCGAGTTACGACGGTATCGCTCGATTCGGATATTTCGAACAATATCGTATTACCTATCGTAACGCGACAAATGATAGATTTTCACGTCACCTCCCAGTAATAAGAGCACGGGAACCAGAATATATGACGATGATGACACCGGACGATATAAACGCAACTAGTGATGAGATATCGTCCAATCTCAAGGAACTGTACGCGTTTATCGGAAATAAAAAAAATCTCGTAATCGTAGACGGGGAAAGTAATCCAAAAGGAAGTAACAACAAATCGATCGCGATCGTTGCGGGTATCGTCACGGGATTCATGGCCGTATTGAGTCAACGGTTCGTACGACGTCAACCCGACCGTCGTCCAGAACGATAAAAACGATCGGCAACGCGTTCCCCCCTCGTATCCGTGCGAATCTTTTCGTCGATTTGTTATACGAGTGAAGTTGGGGTCTGTTACGATAGACTGATACGCACTCCCCTCCCCCACCTCATCGAGCACACATATATATATACACCGGTCGTATCCGACAACGATCGATAGTAGTTCCGGATTGTTCGAGGTGTTACATTCATACTGCATACTGTATACTGCGAAAATGTCACTACTTTCAGACTATTCGAATATCGATGTGGTGGATGAAAATCGTACAGTTCCACTTAGCGATTCAACGAATGTATGCCACGAATCGACTTCTCCCGAGAACGTACAATTCGTTACAAACGACCCACGGTATTTTGTAAATATATATTTTTTTTCGAATCGTCGAATACTGATATGTTTCAGGTGCGACGAAACGTCTAAATTGACACCTATACGGAATCGATGCTCGAACGAAAATTTGCCGAACGAATTTTCCGAACTGAAACGTTCAATCCTTAGTCGTGACCATATCCGGTGTCCACCGATGTGTTATGGAACTTTTGAAGATGTGCGAGGGTTGATCGTTGCGGTATGTCGTTAACTATAAATTCGATTTCAGTTTCAGTAACGAATTTTCTTTCCCAGATGGCCAACCATCGTGACGAAACAGTCGATCAGTGTTCGTCCGATATCGTACAATAAATGAATCGTAATACGATAATTCGTTTTCTTTTTCTCCTACCCCTAGTAGATAAGATATCATTATGTCAGCAGAAGCTTTTCTGCATTGTATGTCAAACACGACAAATTCGATCAACAACGAATCTCAGGCCATCGATACTATCGAAAACTTTGACCAGATTGTCGATTTTAACTGCAAAACGAAAGAAATCCGATTGATCAAAGGCAGACATCCCTTGATAGGGCTGTGTGGCGGTTTATTCAGCGATTCCGTTATATTCTACGATACGATACCCATTAAATACAGTTTCGACAAATTGGATCTCTATAAACCTCGTATCGTCAAAAAATCACAATCGGAATTGAACGTAGAGGTTATAAAGGCGGATAAATTTAGATTCAATAAGCTAATCGACACTGGAAACAACGGTAATAATAGTGAATCTGGAGACGGGCAATCGACTAATCGAGAAGCCGAGAACGCTGCCAAATACAACCACTCGTATGGCGTAAAGACGTATCAGATTAAATGTTAATCTCTCCCTCTCTCCCTCTCTCTCTCTCTCTCTCTCTTTATTTTTTTCTGTTGAAAAATAAGAAATGGAACATATTTTCCCATATTTGAGATTGAGCGGTTTATGCGATTCGAAAATATCTCCGTCGGGTTTGGACGTGACGACAGATTTTATTTTTTATATCGCCTCTCAGAAGGAGCACACGCTGACCGACGACCAAAATAGAATATGGAAATTGAATATGCGGCGTGCGGACTGTGAATTGCCTCGCAATCGGCGACAGCAGCAGCAGCAGCAGCAGCAGCGCACTCCGATCATGTTGCACGATCGCCTTATCGCATATAAACTGAAGCCGTACGACGACGTGGCATTGATGGACATTTACGTATATTATATGATTTGTCAATATGTCGGTGCTCTATTGAATTTGGTCGACGTATTGGATCACGCGAGGAACGTGAAAAGTTTCATTCATCATCGCAGCGAAGACATGTTCGGTGAAATGGTAGATCACACGAACTACAAACGGTACACGTTGCAACTGATAAATTTATTTGTCGATAATACCGAATCGGTCCTTTGCATGGACAAATCGAAAATTCTGGCAAACACCTTGGCTATCGGTGACGTTCCCGGGACGGCTGCCGACGTTAATAACGACGATACGGATGACGACGACGACGACGACGACGACGATAATATAGACGTAGACGATACGGACGACGATAATTGCGAGGATGGCGACGTAAACGACAATATATGGGAAAGCGAGTTATAAGAAATAGAATGGCAGATGAAAATGGAGTTTCTTCATCGTCGTCGTCGTCGTCGTCACAACCGTCGCCTGCGTTCTTACGACAAATGCATGGCACGATACGTGTAGGTGGTGACCGTGTCGTAATCGATTCCGATGCGAATTCATCGTCCATTTCCAAAATTACCACTCTGATCAAATTGGGTCGTCTAGCGTTCGGTAGATCGCCTACGTCGTGCACCTTCTACTACGACTCCGTGTTTCCCGTTTTTCTTTCGACCGATACTACCCAGGCTATCGTTCGAAATCTAGCGATTGACGTGATGAGCGCCGAAACTACTTACGGCGATGCGGTCGATGCGATAGAAGCGCATCTACAGACACGAGTGTTAGAGAACGAAGATAGAAGACTCCTCGAAATATATAGGAGTGCTCTCGTCGTTATCGGTGTGAAAGACGACAGGAGTCTGAGCGTTATTTTCGAACGTACGATCGACATGAAAACGATCGAAATTATGACCGTCGCGGCACGATCTCGAGACGATACGTTAATAGAATCGCCGACGTTACGGATGGCGAAATGGTGTTCTACGTTGCCCGTTCGTGCGGGTACGCTAATCTTGTTCGGTACGAACGGTATAATTTCGATGTTTCCCGAGCGAACGTTACGGTCGTTGATGACTTCGGAATTCCTCAATCTCGTAGGTAACCATATGATACCGGACGGTGGAAATATTCAAGATGTTCGATTTAGATTTCGAGTCGGAAAATTTTTGGTATATCTAACGTTGACGTTGATTCCCGCATCTTGTGTGTTCGACACAGATTTGTCTAGCAGATTCGTTAACGTCCAACGCGAACCGTACATGTTCAGCGCTTTCCACAAATACTACAGACTAGCCATGTCGATGTATATACCGGAAGAGATCGGTGTAGAGGAACTAGCGTACGTGAAAAATGCGCTGATCGATGATATGTTACACGCGTTGGATAGGAACGATAATTTCGTTCATATCTCGCATTTCACCGATCTGCCGTTGATACCGTACGGTGTGAGCGAGATGATCACCGGAAACAAGTACACTTTTCACGAAATTCTGTTCGATCCCGACATAATCGCCGACGTAGAGTGGACCAAAACTGCGGGGGGCGTATGGGACATGGCGACGATGCGGAATAAATTGAACGTTACGACCATGATGATACTATACAGACCTATAGCGTATTGTACGTTGAACGGTGACGGCAGGGAGCGAGCCGTATTCACGGATTACTGGTCGCCGGAAGATATACTACAATTTTACATATTTCCGGACGGTTACAAAACGTTCGCAAAGACCATCATGGAAGGCACTATGGCCGTAGGTTATCGAACTTCAGACGGGTTATTGACGAAAACCATCGAACCACGTGAGAACCGTCAAATGATAGCCCCGCTACTGCGCAATTACGCTCCCCTGTGTAACGTTTGGATGTCGGCGTACAAGATAAACGGAAGATACTATATAAAAACGTGGTCGAATACGGATCATCGAATGCTGAAAGAGAACGATTTGGGATCGAATTCGAACGTTCAACATATTCAAAACGATTTAAATTTATTGAATCGCCATATAACTTCCGTCGATGTGATTTTTCGTATCGAGAAAATCTACGACGGCAAAATAAATATGGTGGACGTGAGTACTAACAAACGGCCGGATGTAACGTTCACGTTGATATTGGATTTTCCGATGATATTCTACGATTACGAAGACAATCGACGCGTTCACGTCGCCGGCAACGAAGAAACGACGAACGATCGAATAAAACCCATAGCGGACAGGAAAACGTTAGAATCGATATTCACGCTGGGCGATAAGCGCAAATTGATTATGTGGCCCGAGAACGATAAGCGATTCCTGTTTATAACGAACGATTTGATAATAGCCGCTGCGATACTGGTCGGTGGAGATCGATGGACGACGAAAGAAGCGGTAATGTTGGCAAAGATGGATAACGACGCGTTCACCAATAAAAACTGGTTACACACCATACAGAATTATCTGTGCCGAGACATGATACGCGATTGTATGGTGGGTCGACGAGAAACTGACGACGACGACGACGACGACGACATACCACGTGTATCGCACGATGGACTATTATCACAACAATAATAAGAACGAGACATAATATATATATATATATGATGAGTAGTGGTAATTCACGATATATTTCTGCCAACATGTCTTCATTGCCAGATTTTCAATCGACATCGTTCAACAACGGAGACAAGCACTCTTTCTGGACGATTATGTCACACAAACCGTGGAGTGTCGTACTGGGTATCGTCGTCGTATTATTGATTTCCTACGTAGTTATTATAGTATTGAGACGATATACGACCCTGTTGAATAACAAATTAGGCAATTTCCTCGCTTCGTGGATTCCAAAGTTAGACCATACGAACAAATAGATAGACACAGAACATGCATATATGATACGCTCTCACACGCACACACACACGCAATCATTCTGTCATAAACTTTCGATATCGTAATTTCTACGATTTCCTTTCACGATGAACGATGATCGATCGTCAGCGTGTCTGTAAATATATATGTCCACACCACGATCGTGACGTTACCGTTCACAAGTAAGATTACAACAGAAGAAATAGAGATAGTGGAGAATCTATTACGGCGATGGATCGATATTTCGGTAGAGATTGGCTGAGAAACGACGATAACAACGATACCGATGGTTTGATATACGATGACGAATTCGATAATATTCCGACGGAAACACAACGACGGCGAGAAAAACAACAGCAGCAACAAACGCCACCGAGTGAAGTTGAAACGACCAGTCACGAAACAACTTATGGTGAATTCGAATCGTTCATCGAACAATTGAAAACTATAGATATGTGTAATTTATTCAAAAATAGACCGGATTCTTTCCATTTTGGTTATTATATTAATCGTATATTGGCTTTGCTGACGATCGACAAATATCGCGATCCTTCGCTGAAGCTTATCATATCCGCTCTATTGCCAGACTGCGAACCGCGACAGGTCTCTGCTGCTGCTGCTGCTGCTGCTGTTGCCGCCGACGAGGAATCGCAATTTCTCCAAAAGCTCGTACAATTCGTCATATTGATCGTCAACGAATGTCGCTTGACGGACGGTGCTCCCGAATTGATTCTATTGTATAATTTAATGCACAATCCGAAGAGTGTGATACGACGCGACGACGATAACGTCGCTGCCGACGTTCCCGTACTGATAAGTAAGCTCGATTCGACTCCGTATAAATTTCCGTCGCGAATTCGATATAAGATTTCTGTGACGGTTAGCGATTTGTTTCAGAAAGGATGTGCTCCCGAACAACTATTGAAACGTATTCGGAGTCCGTCGTATCAGTTTGCCAGTAAACGGTTCATATTCGAAAAATACGTTTCGCCTTATTTCGTTGACGCTTTGAAAGTTTCCGCTATGTCGATTCGAGGTCGTGAATCTGACGACCCGTTCGTCCGAAAATATTACGAATTTCTAAACGCGATCGGCAAATTAGATGCGCGACTGTCGTCATCGTCGTCGTCGTCGTCACGAATCAAGATAAACGAACAAAGACGGCAAATTTCGAACGACATTAAAACGGTTCAAAAATATCCCGTCATACGGAACGCTTTGATATCTAGATCTTTGACCGATTTGTGTAGAATCGCCTTATCGGTGGAGCGTTACGTGGCAAATAAGAGTTCGACGACGATGAATAACGAAAATTTCCATTATCCGTGTTTCGTTCGATTTTCCACGGCACTCGTCACCAACGTACGTAATAAGAAAGATGAGGCGATGCAGTAAACCGTTGAATGGATTGTTGTCGTGTGCGGTTCCTAAAACGACCAACGGTCGCATCCTCAACGTACTCTATACCGATTTACTATTAGATTTCCATAGCGTGAGAGAAGATTTCGGTTTGTTACTGGAAAAACTGAGCGAAGTCGATCCGATGACGTTGGACAACGACAATTATTTCGTCGTGTGCGACGATATGTTTTTCAACGTGTTGAATACGCTGACGGAACACTACGATTGCGTTCGAGTCGTCCCGATGTCGACCATCGAGCGTCAGATGAAGGGTGGCAATAAACGATCGGGGAAAACTACTTCTAAATCGCGTATAATGAAACGGAACGTCAAATCGGACGTGTCGGGACTGCAAACGTCTCCGTTCAAATTGTCGTCTATTCACAGGTTCCCCGATAACGACACCAAAAATTTGCGTTTATTGATAATCAACGTATACAATTTCAACGTGATACACAAATTGAAATTGGACAACGAACAGCTGGACGTCGTTCACGTAATATTAACGACTTTGATAGAGTTCAGTTTTATCAATATGCTCGAAAAAGACTTTTCCGTATTTCTGAAAACGAAAATACCGGGCGCGGATACGAACGACACCTCTACCGTTACGCATCGACGCCGCCGTCGTCAACATCAGCATCATCGTAGCTGTTCGTACGTACCGATAAACGGCAACGACGATATCAAATGTGAAATCGCAACTGTTGCCAAAAAAACGCGTAACGACGGTGTCGATCGGCACGTAGGTGACACTATAAACATTTCCATCGCGGATATCACGAACGCGACCGACACACTTTTGCAAAAAATAAAGCCCGACGACGCCACCACGTACGTTTTCTCCGTCGATGCGGCACAAACTCTGACGTACTCCAGAGTCGCACAATACGAAACGTATCGAGCATTTAAAGTTTTCTATTTTACGTTCGTCGCGAAAGGTGTCAAATGGTCTATATCGCCGAACAATAAACAC
Organism: Endomychus coccineus; assembly: GCA_958510875.1. Lineage (NCBI taxonomy): Eukaryota > Metazoa > Arthropoda > Insecta > Coleoptera > Endomychidae > Endomychus > Endomychus coccineus. The sequence continues at coordinate 84,193 of CAUEHT010000118.1, forward strand.
ACCGAAGTATTGTATTTCTTGAGACAGTTCTTCAAAGACGAAGTTGCCATAATGACTAGATGGTGGGCCGATAACGAAGCGGTGTCCTCGTTGTGGCCGCAGTTTCGATCGTGGTGTCCGATTCTGTTCGATTCCTACGTTAACGAGTGGTTCTTCAAGTGTGACGTTAGCGATCTGTTGAGAATGGCGTTCAAGTTTCAAGTCGTTAATTCGTTGCCACCGACGTACATGAGATCGGTCGTAGCCGGAGGTCGCGTATGGGAGGTGAATACGCTGACGTATATGTTAGTGGCTCGGTTATCGATCGGAAACACGATGGATTATCATCAACAATCGGACACGTATAAATGCGGTCTCAAAACCATAAACGATTATTATAAGTATATATTCGGTTTAGATCATGACACGTTGTTCTAAGTCGTCGATATTACCATATAGATATCTCGTCGTTCTGAGCGTAGTAACATGTATCTCGATGCAACACTTGACAGCTACCATGATATCGTCACAGTCATCGTTAGCGAAACCGCCCATTTCTGTACGAAACTCTACATCCGATGAAACGGCGACCGAAATCTACGATGACGATGAACATACGACATTCGTAGAATTGGACATGAACAAATCGTTGTCGGTCGGGATAATACCCAAGAAGAAGAAGAAGAAGACCTCGGTGACAAATATCGAGAAGGAAAATGTGACGAGTGACGTGATAGCGGAGACGAAATCGATGCCGACAACGATGGGAAATTCGTCGGATGTGAACGTATCGATAACATCGAATCAACCTCAAAATCGTTCGAATATCGTCGTCGAACAATCGAATAATCGTAACGTCACGAATCTAGATTTTATGAACAACGAAGAAAGGGCTGCGATTCGTTCGATCGACAACGGTACTGCTTCGGTCTCGATTACTCCCGGTACTAATAATACTACCGCTCTCGTCGTCGTCGTCGTCACCGATGCCACCACCGCCTCCACCGCCGCAGTCGCAAATATACCAGATACGATCAGAATACAGCGAAGCCACGATTCTTGTCGGAACGTATCCAGCCAAAAATGTTATACGTGGTCTACTTGCTACCAACACGATAGCATCTTGTGCAACGATAGTATAACGGCGAAACAGATACCGCACGTTTTCGATTCGTACAAGTGGTATAAAAATAAAAATCGTTCGTTGTCGTTGTTCAACGTTTCCGTCATGCAGAACGTATATTTGCGACGTGATAATACTAGTTCGACGTGCGCCAAATACACGTGTCGATATTTTTTCATGAATTCGACTTGTCCGTCATCGTCATTGCCCTCGTCGACAGCACTCCCATCTTCGTCGTCGTCGTCGTCGTCGTTTGTCGATAAATATTGTACGAGTAACGAGTCCGATTTGATCACGTTGACTGGACATTGTGACGTCGACGGGAGCAATCCGCATTGTGTCGGCATACGAACATTACATCTATATATAATATGGTCTGTAGGTGCTTTTATGATTATCGGTTCGACGCTAGCGTGTATACTTGGAACGTATGTATCGACACGAAGAATGAGACGGATGTTGCGGAAGATGGACCGAGAAGAAGCCGAACTACGACAACCTTTCAGAGTGTATAACGTCGTTTCCTCCATCGATGAAGACGAAGAGGGCCAAGACGTTTGCGGTTGAACCTTTAGATTGTACAATATTGTATCGTGTAAATAATTTACTATTTTTTCCGAAATAAAGTGTGTGCGTGTATGTGCAAGTATGTCGTTTATTTCTTTTTCCTATACGTATTTTGTAAGATATCGATATCCAACATACCATAAATAATCGCATAATCGATAGATGATCGTCGATGCGAATTCCATATTAGTATTTCTCATATCGGTCCACATTTTGTGGGTTTTTCATACGATATTGCTTACCGATTCGACCGATATACCCATGTTCGATATGTTAGCCCGTTTCGTTTCTTCCACGAAATTGGAAAACGGCGTGTTCGCCGACGTATTCACCAATACGAACGATATTAGTACCGGTAGAGACGCTCGCTTGGTTATAGTGCACCCGTTCAATTGGTACATATTGAATATGAATTCGAATATATACGTATATTCTACGTCAGCCAACGATACGAACAAGTGTTCGGAAGGATACAATAATACGTTTGTTAAATTGAAACATCCGTCGAGCGGTCACTCGCTTCAAAATTTACATACAGTTTGCTTGCCCGTTAGCGTTTCTGATCTGTTGATTCATTTCAAGCGTAAGGTGCGCACTAGAATGAAAATAAGACCACACGAACGGTACGACAATAGGAAAATCGTGACTGTCGTAGATGTTATAAATCAATTGCTTTCGTCGGGAGCGATCGTAAATTACATACCGTCCATCGCGAATAACACGAACGCCGTCACATAAGAATCTCTCGTTATCACGAAAACGGAACAAGATATAAGATAGGTATGGATCGCATCCATCGCTAAAACGTACAGTATTCACGAAAATATAAACGAATAGAACGATGGCATTCGTACGTTATTTCCCACGAATAGGTCTTCTAGATGTTCAGATGCTTCAAGACTATTCGACGGGCAACTTCATCGTAAAAGAAATCGCCTGGAAACAAGTAAACTATCCGTTCGACATCGAAGATTACAATTACGGAGCGACTCGCACTAGTTATTCGTACGACATTCGCAGCATCATGTTTTCCATTCCCAAATTCAAGTTGTACGGCGACGACAGATCTCCTTACAGGCATAGCAATATACGTAAAACTAATCGTTATTTGACGGCGAATTACATAATGATCGACGGATCGGTCGGACACGTCCCGTATGCCGACGATATAGTATACGATATTCTGAGTCAATTCGACGTGATCTTCGTGAAAGGTTGGAATAAACGATATAATCTGTTGCGTTTGTTGGACAGGATAGCATCGTCGCAGTCGTCGTCGATCGATTATGGCACCATTAAATCGATCAAAATCATAGATATCGATACGGACGATAAGATCGAAACGATTTATCCGCTATCGGTCTATTATAACGATCGCTCGCTGTACGACCTGAGGAAATCGTTGTGCACGTACGATCACGGACGGTGTTCCGTATTCAACGTGTTCGTGATGTTCGTTTATTGGTGGTGTCCGTTGTCGACTACGCTATATCGAAATAGTCGGAAGCAATAATAAGATGTTGAAACGGAATGCTCTCATGTCTAACGAAGCGAATAATAAGTCTTCCGTGTTCGATATCGACTACAAAATTGACGGTCCTGGACCGAACGTGTTACAAATTCTCAAGTACGTTTCGATCGCAGTGGCATGTTTTATTTTAACTTTCCTAGCGTATTACGTTATGTTTGCGAGAGATAAAACGTCTCACGATTCCGATCAAAAACATTGGACGGACGAACACGCTCGACTGATGCAACAGCAACAACGAGAACGAGACCGGCAACAACAAGAGCAGCAGCAGCAGCAGCAACAACAGCGACGAGAACAAGAGCAACGGCGGCGACAAATATCGATCGACGAACGACGAATCGATCGATCACATCGATATGATTCGGTTCCGGTTCCCGTATCGAACAACAGACCGTCATCGATGGATAATCCACAAAATATATCGGACCGTTACGATCCACGACGACGTCAAGAATCGCGTAACGGATTACGTTCGGCGACGTCAACAGCGTCGTTGCCGTCGTCGTTTCCGATATCGAACGGCGGCGGCGTCGATAAACCGAACGACGTGTGGTCGAGCAAAAAATCGAAAAATACTCCGATGGGTAGCATAATATGGCACGACGGAATGAGTCGTATATTAGACTTGAACGTTCTATTAGATATGGTACCGATTATATCGATCCGTAAAAGCGCGGAGCATCTCGTCGATTATTACGTAGCACACTCTCGTCAGAATACCGATCAGAATATCGTTATCGAACGGTACCGCTACCCGTATAATCACGAATCGTTCAATACGAAATCGTGGACAGAACTCGTCCCAGATAAATCGACAAAAGGTATAAAATTGAAAACGCAAATTGGTACCAACAAATATTCCTACGTGGCGTCAACTCTAGAAATTACCGACTACGAACTATGGTCGGTCAAAGATCTATTAACGTGTGGCATCCTAATTAGCGAGACTGCCGGCGACAACGACAACGTTATATACAGTACGATTAATGACGGTAACGCTATTAACGTGTTCGGTGGGTTACACAAGAAATCTAGCCAGCTTCAAACTCTGATTATGTATAATAATCTCAAGTGTAACGTGACGGGAAAAAAGAATATGTCGGTAGGAGTATCGGCGGCCGTCGTGAAGAATCGAAACGCGCTGTCCGATCTGTGGGCCGAAACGAAAAAGTTACTTTTCGGTAAGAACATCGACAACTTCGAATTCTTGACGGGCAGGCAGAACGCGATGGTTCGTATAGTGAAGAATAAATACGGTGTCGTTCAAAGGTCGAGCTCGCCAACGTTAAAGACCGACGTATTGATCCTTTTGCACGCCACCTACGCGATTCAACTGAACGATTCCGACGATGTCGATTATAACATGAAAACGTTCGAACAGGACTTCAGTCGTTCCGAATTGTCACAATATTTGACATTGTTGTATTGGGGCAACTCGAACGGAACTTTCCGGACCGATTATTTGGATGAATTTCCTGCATCCGTCGCTTTGGACACCAATCGGCATTCTCAGCGAAAGAAATTTGCGCTAATCGACGTTTACATGGCGGACGTGAACAGTGTCATAAAGTATGGCTATTCGATCGAAAGTTATCGAACAGATAATTTAGCTCTTTATCACGGAGACAACTGTGACTGGTTGAAGACGATAAAGTTCTCCATCCTTCCGAACGACCGTATCGTACATAAGCGTACGAAACGATCCGCTTCTATCGAACCGGTCGACGACGAACCTATCTACGCAGAATTGGAGAATTTCAACGCTGTCCTCGAAGAAACGTCCAGCGTATCGACGATGCAGTCGGACGTCGACGATAGCTGTACCGAAGATTATAGCGACAACGACGACGACGACGACCGCGACGATAATACGAACACTACAAAATCGATATCCGATCTTCTCGACGCAGCGAATAACGACGACCGGGACAACGAGCCGTCGTCACGCGTCGAAAAAACATATACCGACGCGACGCCGCGTTACGATATAAACGAACACATAGAAGAGCTAGAACGGATGAACGTGACCGATTACAACGCGGAAATGAACGGTATGGCCCTATGAGATAAGACATGAACACTGGCACGAGAAATATCACCGATATCATGAACGGCATTGCTGGTGCCGCCGACACCACTTCTGGATGGGTCGGTCTTTTCGACAACATCACGTTGAGCGATGCCATATCGCTGGCCATGTGCTTCTCGGTAGCTTGTTCCCTATCCGGATTCGTCATTTACTCGCTCAAGCGTTTTCGCAAAATACAAAAGATACGATATCACGCGTTAATATTGAACGAACGTGAAAATAAGACCGTAGTATGACGTTCCAAGCGTTCGTATACAACGTCGATGCGAAAAATCTGACGATACGTTCCGTTATTCCGATAGACACGTTCGATAATGTGACGACTGTGTCATCGAACGGAGGTATAGTCGACGACTTTCACGCCGACGACGAAGTCGACTTATCCGTGAAAATTGGACATTTCGCATTGTACGATATCGACTCGACCGAAAGCAGTACGATCAGAGGGATGTTAATATTGGAAATTCTATCGAAACGATCTGCCTTCTACGACCGCGGGAGCATCGGTGATGGGAACGACGGTTGGAACTTTATGAGAAAAAACAAAAATACACCTTTACATCGTTTATTCAATGAAATTAATTCACAATATGTGATTACGTAATATAGCTTTGATTTTACCATTATTATCTGCCTCGAATTTGTCATATCTAATTTTATATTGTACTAGTTCTACGTGTCGCAATAAAAACAATAATTCTTCGATATCTTCTTCTTCTTCTTCTTCTTCTCCTTTTCCTTTTACGTTACTCGAAACGACGACGGGAGCAGTCGTGGTGGTACTATCGATAGCGGTACGATTGGTGGTAGTGGTAGTGTACTTCGGGTTGTCGGATACGTGCTGTTTTTTTCGTATGACGAATTCGATCAGGACGATGTTGGAGTCCATGCCGGTCGAATACCATCGCAGTTTATTAGCATCGAAATCGCGTATCGTTAGATTGCGGGCGAGGAAATCAAAGTTCTTTTCGTAGCTGGTTAACGTCGATTTGCACAAGTCGTAAATCAATTCGATCGTTTGATACAATTTCAATTTTACGTATAAACTTTTCGTTCCGTCGCCGAATATAACTATCGCCAATTTACCGTCCGTCCGTTCCGACGAACGAGCAATTTGTTCGTCGTGTCGCGTTGCGTTCCGTTTCGAATAGAAAAAATAATCGTCGAACAAGTGTAGCGGATAATCGTAATGATAATAGGTGAAATGCTTATCGTCGTGCTTGTGAAATTTCGAGATCAATTCTAGCGAATATATCGGATCGATTTCGTGAAAAGTTCGTGCGATTCTCGTGATGGTGTCCGTTTCGGCGCACGGCTGACTCTTCGTGTTGGGATCGCTCGAATCGAACGCGAATCCGTGTAATTGATTTTTACCGTATAAAGATACGCCGTATATTTCCGTCACTACGATATGATCTTGGCTGATGTCGTTCATACCGCTCGTCGTGGCATCGTCGTCGTCGTCGTCGGCGTCGTTCGAAAACATCTCCACTTGCACTATCAATCGTTGTAAGCAGTACGACGGCAAATCGAATTCTCGCAACGCCTTCACGGTACGCACGACGATTTTGTCATTTTCCCATACGCCGGTGCCACGTATACCGTTCCATTTGGGAGCTACGAAAACGTTGGTCATGTTCGAGCGTGCGTCGAATCGTACTTTCGACATGAACTTGCCGTATTCGTGGGTGAAATTTCGCGCGTAATCTTGCATCAGTTCACCGATACGCTTTTCATCGCCGATACAAATACGCTTGGCACCCACCACGATTTCACGTAGCAACGGTACGGGTATCAGAGCGAGTACGTCGTCGACGAACGCTCTTATCGTTGCGGACGACATCGACTTATCGTGACATAGCTTACTGTCGAATTCTTTCTCGAATTCCAAATAGTAAAACTCGTCCATGGGTCTTCGTCCTTGCTGCGTTCCACCGAAACTGTAACCTTTACCGATCGAAAAACGTACCCTTTTATCGGGGAAATTTCTCAGACATATTCGTGACTGACCGAAAATCGGTATGAACGAACCGTCGGTATCGTTCGAATTATCCAGCACGGTCCGTTTGAACTCTTCGTAAGTGAGACTTTCTTCGTAGCTACGTTTCCACGTACATTCCACCAATATCTCCGTTCGTTCGTCTAACGTGAACGGCACTATCGTCGACGATCTGGACATCGTTCGTTTCCTTTGGAACGAGAATTTATCGTTAAATGTTGCGGACGACGACGACGACGATACTAATCGTTTGATGTTCGCATCGTTGAGCATATCGTCGTGTAACGGATCGATTAATTTCTCTATATCTGCGTAGGGTATAGGTTGAACGTCTTTAACGATGACACGATACATTCCTTGAAATCGATCGTAATCGTCGTCGCGATCCGTACGAATGCCATAATCGCTTTCTTCGACATATCTTTTGATCTCGTCCAATCGCGTCGTCGCCTTTCCGCTATATCTGATGTTGGTTTCGTAACACCACGTTTTGTCGTCGCCGTATTTATCCAGTACGAATTGACCGGTATCGTAGAAACTTTTAACGTCCATCAGTAACGTGACCGTAAGTTCTTTCTCTTCTTCGAGTTGCTGCATGTAGCCACTTTCTTCCCTCTCCGGTCCACGTCGAAATAATCGCTAACGGAACTACCGTGATAACGGTATGATGGTGGTGGTGGTGGTGGTGGTTGTTGTCCCGTTGGCGGTGACGGTGTTGTATGAACGTAGGTTAGAGGGAGACTATACGGAAAACGGATAAGACGGTTCTCTGCGCCTTCTACGTTTGATATCGTTATTATCGTCGTTTTCGTTCGGCTTATCCGAACCGCTTCTTCGTCGTTTAGAACGTGAAGTTTCTTCGTCCATAGGTATTTGTGTATCGTTCGTTATTCTATCGACACAAATAAATTGATAAAATAATATAGGTCGTTTTTTTTCTACGAATATAACCGTACAACCGGGAAGATGATGACGACGATAATCGGCGTGACATCTAACGTTGGCCGTCAATATATTAGAAATCGGATTTTCGAATAACGCAAAAATAACTTCCAACTGGTGAAAATTTATCAACAATCTGGTACCGAATTTGTACGGATGGCTATTATCGACGACGACGACGGCGTTTTCGGAGTTGAAACAACGCAATAAGCCGTACGATAACAATCGAATACTTCGCTCGCTGTTGACGTACGAAGGTTCCGGAAAACCTTCGACGACGACATCGATATAGTGTACGGGTCTGACGTTATTATGGAAATTACTCGTCGTATCGTAGAATAACTGTTCGTTAGTCAGGACGATGGAAGGCGGTGGTGTCGATGAAGAGCGACGACGTTCATTTCTCGACCTCAAAACGACCAGCGTGAAATGTGGTAGGTGACGGGTATGGTCATCGGCAAGGAGGTTACGTTGTTGTTGTTGATCGACACCGTCCAGTTCGATTCTGTTCAATCGTATCGATGTATAATTCGATCCGTTCATATCGACTTCGTCCGTCGAAGGATGATCAGAAGAGAAAGAAGAAGAAGAAGAAGAAGAAGAAACGGTATTATCGTAATACCACGTTTCGTACGCGTACCACTGTCGATCTATTGAAAAAATTATCTGATCGGTAACGATAAGTATCGTCGTCCAATCGATATTTTCGAACGTATCGTGGAATATTCGAGCCTTGATCACCACGTTCGATTTTTCCGTATACAGCGTAACGTGTTTTTCCAACGTGGATTCCATCTTACTGTAAGATGCTCCTATTAATCGTGATACTATGTTCTTTGTTGTTTTTAATCTTGTCGATCGTTACAAATAAATCTACGTTAGACGAGCGGCCTCCAGATTTTGACGTGATCGTCGCAGACCGGCAAACGAAATTATCGATCATCAATTATTGTCACTATCTACGACGACGACGACCGTCTTTAAAAGGCTCGTCAAAACTTTATTTCCCGTACATTCCAGTCGTTCTTCCCGATCACTCAGACCCTGTTTCTCGTTCTTCTCCTTCGTCTTCACCACCACCACCACCACCACCACCACCATTGAGAATACCTGTATATGAATTGAGTTTTCTCGATAACGATAGTACCGTTCAAATCAGACCGTACAAATACGTTGACTTACCGTTGACGCGATCGCGTTCGTCGTTGTCTAGGCCGCTACGGAAAAAATTCAACGTAAAATATATGTTTCGATTCGATCGAGGTACGTTCGACGTCGTTAGATCGATCGGACAGGAGGAAAATTTCAAAGTATCGGCCACGCTCGAAAATGTCCACGTAGAATGGCTAGATAAATCGATAACGATAAAATTGCCGCACCGATTCGACCCCACAGACAACGAACAATTATTCCCCGTGAACATATGCGAAGCGGGTAATGATATTCGCCGCACGCCCGCGTTTCCGATTCCTATCACCGGTTCGTTTTCCAACAACACGATATTGCAAGTATTCTCGGACGACAGGGCGTTATCCGAGTCTCGTTCTTTGGCGGGGTTCGGTCTGATCGGGTGGAAATATAGATCGAATCAATACGGTCGTTGCGACGGCGACGACAACGCCGTGTTCACTTTACACGACTGCCCGGAGCGCACGATATACGGAGGTGCGGGTAGATGCTTATCGGTCGACGAGACCACTCAAACGTGCTTGCGTCATCCCGCGTTCACGATCGAACATCCGATCGATCGAGCGAAATATTTTCAGTGTACGAACGAGTTTCCATTTTACGAGGAGAAATCTTGCGGATTCGACGAAACATTTTCGGTCGAAAGTTTGAAATGCGAATCGAAAAACGTATGTCGCGACAGGTCCAACGGTAAACTCGCCATGCCTCGGTCGTTGCGAACGATCTATTCGGGCGAAACGTACGTCGAATGTATCGGCGGTCGGAGTTACGTGAGAGATTGCGCCGTTAAATACGTGAACGCTAAATTGACAGAACTCGGAGACGGATGTTGCGACCCCGAGTGTAACGGCAAAGCCTTCGGCGAGGGAGACACGGTCGTCGTGATCACCGTCCAAAACGTACGAGATCGCATAAATCTAGTAGAATACCCGGGCGATGTGATCGTTTGCAACGGAGGTTTGAGAACTCCGTTCGACCGACAAGGTCTGGTAGATCAACGACCCACGCTTGTGACGAGACGAGAGGTCGTGAATAAATCGCACATGGCCAAAATCTACGCTTCCGCTAGCACGAACATGGACGTTGTACGGCTCAAACGCTACGAACTTATCGCCGAGTACGAATTACCTTCTTTTATTTTCGCACGAGACGACGGTGGGAAGGTGTCGAAGAAAACGTTGCATACGTTTCGTGACGCGCCGGAATTATTCAAAACGGGTAAAATACGTGTAATATCGTCTTTCACCGCAGACAAATCCATGTACGCGTTCCTTCGTTTCTCTCTGTACCTGAATATCGAAGAGAACATCGCAACGTCCCTCACCGACGATCTGATATTGGAATCGCGCGGAACGGTACCACCGCGCGTTTTATCTTCGACGGAAACGGATTATTTCCGATTCGACAGATCGAAAGTATTCGGTCTGACGAATATCCAAGCTTGCTCGTGGAAAAGCAAGGATAAAGTTTTCGTATTCGACGAGGCGTACGATGACTTTCTAGAAAACGTCGTTTCTCCCACGACGACCGCGACGAACGTAAGTAACGACGCGTTCCTAACCAATCATTTGTATCATACCGACCTGTTAACTTTACCGATCGTATCGCAACATCGTTCGATACCGTTCGTCGAAATGAACGAAGACGAATGTTTACGGACGTTTTATGAAAGTGACGATCATCCAAGTCGAATCGGAGGGTACGAATTGAAAAATGAACATCTAAACGATATCGGAGTAAAGACCGATACGTTCGTGGAATTCGCTTGTTCGTTGGTGGGATTTCGAACTGACGCCGGAAAAATGTGCGCGATAATGAAAGATGCGATATTCGCACCACAATAAAAAGACACGAGCGAGGAACCACCGTCCCATAACGACGATGACTACCACGTACACGGGAGCTATAATACATATTTTCATTTCGCTATTCTTCTTTTTTTACAACATACCGTCGTTCGTCGATAACGTTTCGATTCTGTACGCATGGTATAGCAATACAGATGGCAGTGTAGAATTAGACGAGGAACGGGAGTGCGAAAAAAAATCGACGAGCGGTGTGCGAAAACTTTAGAGCGATGGCCAAATCCGACGGTCATTACGCGACCCCGAAAGTGCCGGCGGTGCCGGTCGAATGTGCGAGTCCAGCTTGCTCGATAGAAATCGATACGTCGAATCGAGATGACATTCGGTGTTCTGCAAACAGCGATGTCACTCTTGCCGGTTACATTCCTATGACAAGCATAACGCGTTTGAAGAAATTTTCCGTCGACGTTGATCACATATACGAACCTATGGACAATGTACTGTCAACGTCGGAAGGAATATCACATGGTGCTGTACAGTCTTCGTCGTCGTCGTCCTATACGGCTTGCGATGCCGGACAATGTTCGACAATAATCGAAACCGACGGTGAGAATATTAAAAAACCGACACGATCCCAGTATTATCGTCATCAGAGCGATGATGGTGCGTCTTCGTCTACGTCGCCGCAAAATTATTACCTAAGAACGGAATATTCGCCCGACGCGATCGATTTGACATCCGAAACAGATGCGTTTATCATCGATGGACCTACAGCGACAGCAGCAGCAGCAACAACAGTAACAACAGCAGCAGCAGCAGCAGTAGCAGCACCTTCTTCGTATCAATCCGACAATTATTATAAAATTTTATTATGGATCACGATGACGATCGGAATAGCTTCGCTGTTTTGTTCGTGGACTTCGGTATATTTTATGATGAATCCCTCGTCCCCGCCTTCCGAATTGTGCGTGAATTTTTCGTATCCGCTCGACTACAGATGGTCGTACATGAAATTGCTCGTATCGTCGGAATTTTTGGTAAATCTAACAGAAAAAATTGATCATATGAAGATTCTATCGGACAATCGCATAACGTTGAACGAAACGCGATTTCTGTTCTACTATACCATAATGACAAATGCGAATTATTATAATCGGGTCCCCTCCGTGTGTCTCGAGCGGTACATCGTATCTGGATTCGACGAACGATACGTTAGAATAACATCGCACGATAATTTAGGACGTTTCACGCGACTGTGTCGATTTGTTGATGTTTTGGGTAAAATTTTAGCGATACATCACGACAACCAATCGCTGTATTATTTTTTAGATCAGAACGTCGAATTTTCCGAACTTGTCGATATAATTCAGTGTTACGTTAGAGCCTTGGAAAATTTGATACATCGAAAGGAGAATCGTCGTCGCTACTCTCAAGAAAGATCGGATTTCGAAAAAATTGCGTTTTACAACGTGATAATAATTACTATGGAATTTTATCGTGAAATATGTACCCGCCATGAGATGCGGATTTTACCATTATAAACATTTCGAGCAACTACGTTCGGTAGCGAATATTTTACAGTTTCAATTTCCGAATTACCGAATCTGTGGATGAGATAGATTTAATATTGTACGATCTAACCTCAATCGACTCGGCTATTGGAACTGAGTACTGCGTTCATTTGTTTGTGACGAATAAAAAATATGTTCTTAAATGTTTTTGTTTTATTGTCCTATTCAGAAATCTACATAGTCATTAAAATGTTGACCATACACTGTAATTTCACGATTCTATCTGCACACGGTTCGTCTCGCGCATGTGTGTCCGTACAACCTAACACGTCATGGAAATCGTCCAAAGTAAAGTCACGATGATTGACATCGTTCGTAACGATCGTGCGACTCCATACCATTGTACGGACAGGAAATTTGAATAAATCGTATCGAATCAAATTCTTCAAAGTCGTCCCCTTCAATGAATACCACTCAACCGTCGTTGTTATTCGGTCGTTAGTAATCAGCAATACCAAACCTCTATTGTCATATACGAATCGGAAATATCCGTCGAAAAATTCTTCATTTTTATCATCATACCAGCTGACGATAATCGTCGGTGGCTCCGGACAGTGACGACAAATAGTATCAATCACCGTGATCGGCGAAACATTCTTGCTGGTATCTTCCCATACCCCGGCCAAAACATGCTTTCGAATACGATCAACTTGATCAACCGACATTTCTCGCAAAAATACAAAGTCGTTTGTAATTTGAAATTTTCTTTCGGTGTTCCAATTGTGTGGAACGCCGTGCAAAACTGTAGACAGATTTCCTCGCCGAATAGCTGCCGCGATATATACAACATTCGAATCGTGCTTCAAACATTCCATACCAATAAAGACAGCGTTTGCGATCAGAGACTTGCAACTTTTCTCGGTCAGAGCCCAACAGCTATCCTCGATGACCTTATCGCGGGTGTGTACGATGAAGAAATCACCATATCGAACAGTCATCGACGCATCTCGTGAATCAGAATATGTACTCGACCAATCTTTCACGTCCGAAACACCCAAAATGTCAATAACGGACGAACTATCCGATGAAGTCACCTCGGCACATTCCTCGTCGTTTTCAGTAATAGCTACCGGAATAACGGACGAATCATCCTCAATTCGTTCTTCGACAATATATTCCGATGAGATCACCTCGACACCGTCATCGTCACATATGATAGGTACCGTCAACACTCGTTCACTATTTTCGACTTTTCTCTTTTCTGTGATAGCTACCGGAATAACGGACGAATCGTCCTCAATTCGTTCTTCAATAATATATTCCGATGAGATCACCTCGAAATTGTCGTCAGGTACCGTCAAAACTCGTTTACTTTTTTTGACTTTTTTTTTTCTGAATATCCGATGTGCACATTTTTTCGAATTAGCACGTACGTGATCCAAACCGCCACACGTTTTACACGACATCTAGACTGAAAGTGACACTGAATTTAACTGAATGCGGGGTATATCACCATTTTCGTATGGATTTTAGCAGGTCCCATACCGCCTCACGATTCGTCACCGACAATGCCATCCCACGTTAATCAAACTACAGCTCGAAGAAATCCACCGGTGAGATTTCGTTTCAACAAATTTCATTCGAGACAAAACTGTTTCTCGATGGAGCTAGTGCGTATGACGCATGTGAAAGAAAATTTCTCCGCAGATCGAAGAAATCCGCCGTTGGAATTTCGTAACGAGAATTATGCCGGTTTGACTCGTTTACGGCCAACATGACCGTCAGGAGATACGAATTTCACCCTTATGCAAGACATAATTTTGAAATTCCGTCAAACGAACAAATTCATCTGACGTTTTACAACGATAATCAATTAATCCGAGACCAACCAAAATGATGTTACGCGCAGCATTGACGTCACGATTCCACGTGATTTTACATTTTCGGCAAATTTGAAATCTATGATCGTGACATCGTCGTCGTCGCTTCATATCGTCTCTATTTATGGTCGTGTTTTTGGGTGGAAAAGGCATTCTATCGAAACATTTCGAACAAGATTGTGTAGTCAGATACTCATCCACACATATAACCTGACATTTATCGCGTCGACGATGGAACGCTCGTTTGAGCATTTCGACGGCGGGTTTTTTATTTCTGCCATAACTGAAATTTTTTTTCAGTGTTCCATCTCCAAAACAAACCAACACGGAATTATCATCATCATCATCTCTGGCGGGCAATAGCTGATCTACCAACTTATCTTCAGCTGCACGCCGTGAAATGTACGAGTCCCAGCTCAAGCGCGTATATTTCCGCGTATCGTAAATTTCGCGACTGGACGATAAGAAATTCAGTCTGTATAAAATGTACTCCACATGGGAGTTAAAATTAGAACCACACTTCGGCGAAACAATTAATTTTTTCCCTATGTTTATACTTTCGCGATATTCAAGCAGGCGTTTTTCAAAGTTTCCCGACATTTTTTTCCGTTTGCGTCGTCGAGCACGTTCTTTACAAAAATGTTCCTTGAACGTGGCCGATTTTAACACGAAATTGGTTTCTGTTCGAGTTTCCTTATCGATATAGCACGCGCCGATATAATTAACGACCCCCGGATCGATTCCCAAATATTTAGTGAAGTTGGAATTAACCACTGTAGTCTCGGGTTTTATGTTCGTCTTCTTTCGCTTCTTGTTTTGCGGTTGTTGGATGGTGGATCGCACATATTTATTCATCATGATGGAACAATCGATTCCGTTGGTGGAAAAACTCATGGCAAATGAAGTCCGCTGCTTGTTGGGCTCGATCTGCATAGTTGTGTCATCGAATTTGCCGTAAACTGAATGAGATAGATCGAAATAATGCCACCAATATTTTGGAGTTTCGTTCCTGAACGCGGAATCGGTAGTTTTATCCGGTAGCAATTTTGTACTACTCAATAATTCTTTCAATGCCATAGCGTTATAAAGCAAATGTTTTCTGCCAGACGAAAATATAGGAAACGCCGAAAAGGATTTCAACTTTCTCTCGTCGAACCATCGTCCCAACTCGAAAGTGATCGGTACCAAATTCCACCAGTCATTTTCGATATTAATGAATTTTTTGTGATAGTCGAAACGGAAATCTTCTAGAAATTCTGCAACTTCTCGGCTGTGGGCGACGTGACGTGGTACGAAGGCGAACAATTCGTCGTAAACTATCGTCTTCCATTCGTAGCGTTTTCGATCACATTCTTTCTTGTATTTTTCATAGAAATATCGGACGAGTCGATCGTAAAAATGGACCGTGATACAATTTTTCATATTGGCTTCGTGTTGCTTGACACATGAGCTAATGAGGAAGGATCGTAATCGGCCGTCGTATAATAACGTTTTGTCTGGCCGCATAGCGAAATATTCTTCGTCCAACACAACGCGTTCTTTCCCCTGTCGTTTGCCCTGGAGATGGTAATAGAAATCTTGTAGGTGACCCATGGAAAACTGTCCGATCGGAAATTCGTTTCGATGTAACAATTTCGTATAATGAAAACTGACATAGAGCGATGCTTCGACGGCCAGTTGAGAAATTTCCAAAACGTCATTTTCGATTCGTTGTCGCAACTCAGGATCTCGGCAAAACTTACGAAAACCGCGTTTTATCGTGAACGTCTCGGTACAAGTATTTACTGTGCTGAATCTATGTTTTTGCTTCAATATTCGATTTGCACATTTGGCCGAAGAAACGCGACTGTGATCTAATCCACCACATGTTTTGCATGGCATGTCGACTGAAACTGAATCGACATGTGTGTGTCACAGCCGTACTTATACCCTCGAGAGTGGTGGGCGGTAACGTTTCGGTCGTTCCTCGCTCCGAACGTATCTTGCGTGCACAAAATGAAATCGAACATCTCTACTAACGAACAAAATTTATCGGCTGACGACTTCAACGATACATAGTTTAATTACACGTCGATAGAAAGTTAGTGGGTGAGCGCCATCTATTGGAGTTCCTTTGAACTATCACGTATATAGTCTAGAACCTACCATAGATATATATGCATTTCATGAAATTACTACATCTGTGGATGGGGTGGGTTTAATATTGTACAATCTAACCTCAATCGACTTGACTATCGGAACTCTGAATTGAATCTGATCAAAATTTTACCCCTTCTACCGTGATTTTCGTCAGAAATCAGTAGATTTTAGGATTTTTGTGACGTCGAACAGCTCTAGTCCAATGAGAATCGAGTATTCACTCAGCTGACCCTAAATGAACTATATAATCAGCAATCTTCTCGCCCGCGATCCTAAACCTCCTTGACCAGAGTAAGAACAACGTAGTAGTAAGAAGGAGCAGGCCGTCGCGGAGGTTATATATAATATATATATATATTATATATATAGGGGTGCAGGGGTGCTATGGGGGTACGTGGAGCCCCCTTGACTGTTTAAACTTGGCGTTAGCTTCTCGCGAGAACTGAAAGTTGCTTTCCACAATTTTCGTTGCCCCCGTGATACGTCACGTCTACGTCACGTGATGACGAGTCATAGCTGTAAATGTTTTTGCAGCTCGAAGAAATCCGCCGATGGATTTCGTTCCAACAAATTTTACTCGCGACGAAACTGTTTCTCGACAGAGCTAGTGCGCATGACGAGGAACTTGTAAGTTTGGAGATTCGTTCGACGAGAGATTCTAGGTGGACAAAGTTTGTTCATCAAAAAATATTTTACGATTCCATTTCTCGAACGAGATTCACGTTCCACGTTTTTACAGCTCGAAGAAATCCAACCGGTGAAAATTCGTTTCAACAAATTTCATTCGAGACAAAACTGTTTCTCGATGATGCTAGTACGCATGACGAGGAACTTATAAGTTTGGAGATTCGTTCGACGAGAAATTCTAGGCGGACAACGTTGGTTCATCAGAAAATATTTTACGATTTCATTTCTCGAACGAGATTCACGTTCGAAGATTTTACAGCTCGGAGAAATCCACCGGTGAGATTTCGTTTCAACAAATTTCATTCGAGACAAAACTGTTTCTCGATGATGCTAGTACGCATGACGAGGAACTTATAAGTTTGAAGATTCGTTCGACGAGAGATTCTACGCGGACAACGTTGGTTCATCAGAAAATAATTTACGATTTCATTTCTCGAACGAGATTCGCGTTCGAAGATTTTACAGCTCGAAGAAATCCACCGGTGAGATTTCGTTTCAACAAATTTCATTCGAGACAAAACTGTTTCATTCCTTGAACGAGAATTACGTTCAAAGTTTTGTAGCTCGAAGAAATCCACCGGTGAGATTTCGTTTCAACAACGAATCGTTCGACGATAGATTCCGAGTCGACAAAGTTTGTTCATTTAAAATGTTTTACAATTTCATTCTCCGAACGAGAGAATCGTGGAAGTTGGTCGATGAACAATCCAGTCGATAAAATTTCTCTACGATAGAATGAATTTCATTTTCCGAGCACGACTTACGATTTGAACGAAAGACGAAAAATTTACAATAAATATCACATTATATATTTTTCAAAAATAAAATAATTGAGCACATTTTTGAGCATACATCGTAATTTTTTGCTTCTAGTCTCACAGGACTGTTGCTGGTCATGATGTCCGTGGCCGGTGGCACTCCCACATCCTAACACATCGTGGAAATCGTCAAAGGAGAATTCACATTTCCCCGCGAAATGATAATCGGTGGTAGTGTGGTTATAAGTCAATATTAGAGCATCGAACGGATGGTGGAATAATTCATATTGAACGATATGTTTGAACTTTGTGCCTTTCAGTGTATACCACTCGACTTTTTTCGAATATTGCTGATTACCCAACGTGAGAACTATCGTCGCCCTATCGTTATCCCACGTTTTATGTAAATATCCGTCGAAGAAATCCTTGCAGGCATTCTCGTACCAATTCACGATGATCGGTAATGGCTCGGGGTCGGTGAGAATATTTTGGACAATCAGATTCGGTGAAACAGTCTTCTCTTCTATTTCCCAGGTGCCACAACGTAAATTTTTGATCATACCAGTAAATTGATCGTTTGTCATGGCCCACAGTTCTCCCAGCTCTCTGAATTTTGTAATAATTCTCCCAGTTGTTGAATTATACGGTGCGCCATTCAAATGAGTAGTTTGGTCTCCGCGTGTGCCAACAAATTCGAAATATATTTTTTCCGAACAATATTTATAATATTCGCAATCGATGAAAAAAATTCTGTCAATCAATGTATTGCATAGCCTCATTGTATCGATGTATACTTTTTCTTCCGGGTCGTTGTAGCATTCCTCAATGGCGGTTACCGGTTCTTCTATTTCTTCCGTCAAACGATCCTCCTTGTTTTGCACGTATATTCCCAACAAACTGTTTAGGGTTGTTATTTCATTTCCGATGGTATTTACTGTTATCTCGTTCACGATCGGGGATTCAGAGTCGGTCGATAATTGTCCTTTATCGTCGATGTTGCGTTCGCTGTCGTGGGATTCATCACTTGGTTCTGCTCCATTTTCCGATGATGCTGCTTCGAACCATTCGTCGCCTTCGTAATCGTTGTCGTCGTTAACGCTACTTGTATCAGATTTGATATTAACATCTTGTTGTGGACCTGGGAAATCTTCCTCCATCGATGAATATTCGTTGTCGTTTATTAATTTTGGATATCGGTTGATATTGTTCGAAAATTGATTCAATTTTCCCAATATCCACAGGATGAACTTGTTTGCACGTTTCATGATGTTGGACTGACTGAATGTTCGCACGGAACGCGTTATTTTATACCTTTCGATTTGCTAATGTGCATTATATTTTCAAACGAATATTTTATTAAAATGTGAATACAACACTATATCGGTTTGTTATTTGGTTCCGTCGCCTATCGCGTTATCGATGTAGTCGTACATTGAGCAATAATGATCGACTTCGTTCTTGCATTTCATAATTTGTGAACCATGTTATATAAGCCTTGCGATGTCAACGGAAGAAACAGTATCGTCGCAACTTTCACGTGTTTCACATCGCTAGATTTCAATAGCTGTAATAATAATAATAATAATAATAATAACAATTGGTTCTGTTCGCGCCATAAGAAGTCGTTCAAAGTTATTGAGAAAATATTTTCAACGTTGTTGTTATATCGAATATATTATCCCCAGCAATGGCCGGAGATGGTTGTTACCAAAATGTAGGAGCGAAGATGGCCGAAGCTAATCGTTATCAGAATATCGGAGTGCCATCGATGCCGTCCGAATATGCCAATTTCGATGGCACACTAACGACGGGGAATCGAACGATTGCCGATGTTGGTCCATATCAGAATGTCGGAGTGCTACCAGTGTCGCTTGCTGCTCGTTTAAACTCTACACCGAAAACAAATCGAATCGATACAAAGCCAGCAGGCGATGTCGTTACTGTCGCTAGTTATATGCTCATGAATAGCAGGTCGGCATTAGGAGAGATCCCTGGTAAGGACGAAAAAGATCATATATACGAAAGTATGGATGATATACCGCGAACGGGAGTATGTTCAAATACATCATCGCAAGAAAGAAAACATCTATTGTCCAGTATTAGCAGTGATTCGGAACATCGTTCGGTAACTATTGAAAATGACGATAATTTCGTCAAATCGTCGCAGGTACAGTGTCGTTGTAATCGAGATAATGACCTCCCGTGGTCGTCGTCGTTTTCTTTTTCTTCGTTGTGGGGATCGAAGCAATCATCACCGTCCGATAATTTCGAACTAACGAAAAATATTCCCAATACGGCAGTACCGAGATACGAAAGGGGTCCTTTCATAGTTGGAAAACCTGTAGTGGTGAACAGATCGTTATCGTGTCGTGGTCGGTCCAGTATATTACTGATGATCGTAATAATCGGACTAATTTCGGCACTGTGTTCGTGGGTTTCCATATACTTCATATTGAAGTCTTCGGATTCTTCGGAGTCGTGCAAAAATCTATCTCGCTTGCACGATTATGAGTGGTCCTATATCACATTGCTCGTGTCGTCGGCATTTGTAGTCAATTTGACTGAAAAAATTGGCGGCTATGTGGAAGTCTTACACGATGGCCGCATAAGATTGAACGAAACGCGATTTCTATTCTATTACACGGTAATGACCAATATGGATTATTACAATTACGTCTCGTCCGAATGTTTTGAACGATATGTATTATCTGAATTCGACGACCGCGATATGTCTAACGAAAAAATCGAAATTGAATATTCTAGAAGAATGTGTAAGTTTGTGGATAGTCTCAAGAAAGATATTCTTGTTCATCGCGATTATGAAAATATTCAATATTATTTCGATCAGCATGTAAAATTTTCCGATCTCGTCGACATCGTTCAGTGCTACGTTAGAGCTGTCGAAAATTTGGTCCATCGAAAATATGTGCGTCGACGTAGTTTGAGCGAACGACTTGGTTTCGAAAAAATTGCTTTATATAATGTTATTATCCTTACTGTAGATTTTTTCGACAATATATGTGATTTATAGCTGATTTGTTTTTTTTTTTTTCGTTGTCGTAAATGTTGTAACACATTCAGGGATTATAGTGTGATTTCTACGGATACCCGAGTTACAACATGCAAATAACATAAGATTATACACTTTAGCCAGCTACATACCCTAGCCGCGACTGGCGAGTTTCGCACCGTCTATTCTATAGAATAGACAGATTATACACATTAGCCGTGTCATATATATATATATATATATATATGTTTCTTCTTAGGTTCTCGCGGACGTAATGTGTAGAACTGGATTCTCGGGTATTGATCCGCGTTGTGTGGTTTCGGTCCTCAAGTTCGCCTAGATTTTCCAGACTCTACGGTCGAATCACCTGAAGATGGCAAATGCGACTTTGCCGAAACGTCGTGAAATTGGTCCTTTTGAGGACCGAAACCACACAACGCGGATCAATACCCGAGAATCCAGTTCTATATATATATATGCGAAAAGGTATATATTGGCCAATCTTCACAATACCTCGAAAAAAGATTAAATGGCCACAAATATACCAAAAATTCATCAACTGCGCTCAATAAACATGTGAAAGACACTAACCATACTTTCGACTACAACAATACAAAAATTTTAAATATTGAAACAAACGACAACAAACGTTTGATATTAGAATCTATTCAAATTAAAAAGAACAATTGTGTAAATGACAAAATAGATTCCAATCTTTCGAAACTTTACAATAATCTAATTCAAACTTAACAAAATTTTATTAATTTGAAGTGCCAATTTCCATTTGTCTATTTAGAATTCAACCTAAAAAAGATGAAGTATTATTTAACTATGACACTATGGAGTAACAATTTTGTGGTTAAATTCCATAGAATTATCTTAAACTTGAATAGTCGATTATGATAGATCTCTGAAATGCTTATCATAGAATAACTAATTCATACAATAATTCATAGATATTTATAATTGTACAATCTTAAATAATTAATCAAATTCAATCTATTTCAAATTGTAATTAGCCATACATTACTCTTTCACACACAACCGATCCAATGTTTTCTGCAGTTTTAATTGGATCTTAAAACACAAGTCGGCTGCAGACGCATTTCATTAATCGAAATCATCTATTCTTTTCTAAATTACATGGAAACACTAATTCAATTAACAATTTTGATAAAGGCAATAAACATTGTCGAAACGTCAAAACAGAATTTTTATTTCATTATCAGTATATATACGAACCAATATACCAAGAAAACATACAAATATGTATATATATATATATATATATATATATATATATATATATATATATATATACAAATATATATATATTATATATATATATATATATATATATATATATATATATATATATATATATATATATATATATATATATATATATATATATATATATATATATTTGTATGTTTTCTTGGTATATTGGTTCGTATATATACTGATAATGAAATAAAAATTTTTATTTCATTATCAGTATATACCAAGAAAACATACAAATATTACAAATGGTTCAAGAATATCAACAAAAGAATATATATATATATATATATATATATATATATATATATATATTGTTAAGAAAAGGTTTTTTGGTTTATATTATCTCGTGTATTAACTTCTACAATGTTGTATTCAAATAGATCTATGATCTAACCTCAAAATGATTATTTCGATTTGTTTACACAGTTATAATCTACAATCTTTCTTTCAGATTTACAGACAGATGATAATACAATG